>CAUYQV010136385.1:0-14489 GCA_963574575.1 Galagoides demidoff | reverse complement strand
GGGGAGAGCTTGAGGCTCTGTCTCAAAAAAAAAAAAAAAGTGAGATGAAGGGAAATGTACAAGATATTATGATGAAGTTTCTGTTTATAATTCCTACATAATTGTCCAAAGAGATCCAGAATAGTCCTCTGGATTTCTATCTGCAAAAGGCTCTTTAGAAGTGCAAATTGATATCACTTGAGAAACACTGAGAGAAACTTGAAAATAACCTGGTGTGACATTACGAATGGATTTGAGAATGTTTTCAGATTCTGTGTGTGTGTGTGTGTGTTGCCTGCAGTGATCTGGGGAGACTCCTTTGCCTTGTGGAAGTCTATTTCTGTCCCCTTGCTGCAGGCTTTGGCATCTTTTTCTTAGTCCAGTCCTGCTCAAGAGAAATGTGCCCCATCTCAGCCAAGAAGACAATTTCTGCTTCCCAGCCCTATGAGTCCATCCCCAGCCAATCAACAGACTTACTTCCCTATCTGTTGGTTCACCAAGCCACCATAGAAACCATGCTCAAATTCTCCAGGAGGTGGAATTAGGAAATTTCTGCCATCTTTTAATGTTTAGCTACTTGTTGCAAACAAAACAAAACAAATATGTGCCCTACAAATGTACAGCTGTGCAAACCCATTAAAGTAATCACAAATAAAAAAATTTTTTTTTTTGCAGTTTTTTTTTGGCTGGGGCTGGGTTTGAACCTGCCACCTCTGGCATATGGGGCCAGTACCCTATTCTTTTGAGCCACAGGTGCCACCCAATAAAACTTTTTTTTAAAAAAGATTTTTATTCAATCCAGGAAATATAGACATAATCAACAGAAATAAATCCACATTACAATGTTAATTTTGACCATATGTGCATATGTAGAAATAGATTTCACAAGATTAACAGTTCTGAACTAATTTTTACACAGATATGTTGTGGCAATATAATGTATTCAAGTATTTCAGAGGCTGAATTGCCCCTCAGTTTATAGAATTGAATTTACAAAGAAAAATTAATTAAATGTGAAATTCTGGTCAACATGCCACAGCATTTTTTGTACTTCTCCAGAATCTATTGCCTCTCCGTCCCATGAGGTATAGCAAGTTCTACTCAGAGACACACCTCCAAAGCAGCAGGTGTCCATGACTCTGAAATGAAGCATCTCTGGTTCTTCTCTGGGGCATGAAAGCTCCTGGCTCATCAGCGTTGGAAGAGACATCTTTAGGCGTTGCTAGTTGGCCTGCAATATACCTTGCGGCAAAGTCTGGGTCCTGGGCTGGGTGAGAGAAGAAGAGGCCTTAGGGCAGAGCTGGGCCTGTAGAGTAACCACAAGCATTTACTTAACACTGCTGAACTATGCGTTTAAAAAAGTCTAAGATGGTAAATTGTGTGTGATGTGCATCTTACCACACTTTTTCTAAACTACAAAAAGGGAAGGAGCTCAGCGGCTGTAGATGGTTCACACTAAATGTTAATTAACTTTTCTGAGGATATGGACATCATTGTGGTTAAGTTTGGCACTTATGTGGTGCTAGCTCAATGGGTGTTATCTATTCCAAAATCATAGTGATTATGGTCATTCCCTAAAATTGTTTGGTGGTCATGGTTGCACAACACTGTGAATGGACTTAATGCCACAGAAATTTACCATTAAAATCATTCAACAGTAAATTTTATGTTATGTATTAATAGAGTTTACACCAGATCACATAAAATCATTGAAAGGATGACATAGATAAGAATACTAAAATGATGGAAAGACCCCTGTTCTCAGGCATTTCTGATGGAGTCACATCTGGATAAACTGATCCTAAGATCAAAATTTCTTTAGTCAAAAATGCGTTTGATCACCTAAACTTCAAACATCCTAGCTCAGCCTAGCCTACCATTAACGTCCTCACAATACTCACATTAGCTTAAAACTGGGCAGAATCTTCTATCACAAAACCTATTTTTTAAACAAAGGATTGAAAACTGAACATAAGTGATGAAATAAATAGTTGACTGAAAGTGAGAAAGCCGTGACCCTATGGTTTCTACTGAATGAGCATTACTTCACACCACCCAGAATTCAAACAGTCATCCGGGAGAGACCTGTCTGCAATATCAAACCTACCATTCCAGTAATGATGTGGTATGCTAAGGCACAAAATGCCATTTCCTTTTGGAAATACATTTTTGAACATTCTTTCATTAACGAGCATTAGACCTTTTTCTAATTTTTTGTATTGAAACCAGCACTGCATGACAGATTCCTGAACATAGAAACTTGTGTTGATATTATTGTAGACTATCTTGCAAGAGATCAAAATAGTGAGATTAAAAGAAAAGCTATTTAAGGCTCGGCGCCTGTGGCTCAATCGGCTGGGGCGCCAGCCATGTGCACCTGGGGTGGCGGGTTCGAGTCCCCAGCCCGGGCCCGCCAAACAGAAATGATGGCTGCAACCAAAAAATGGCCGGGCGTTGTGGTGGGCGCCTGTGGTCCCAGCTGCTTGGGAGGCGGAGGCAGGAGACGCGCTTGAGCCCAGGAGTTGGAGGTTGCTGTGAGCTGTGATGCCATGGCACCCTACCCAGGGGGACAGCTTGAGGCTCCGTCTCAAAAAAAAAAAAAAAAGAAAAGCTATTTAACACGCTGATGGGAAAATGAAATGATGCACACACATCTAACAGTGTCAGGAACCCCATATTTGTGTGTCTCTGATAGATTTAGGAGCCTTTAATATCCTATGGATGTGAACAGGATATCTCTTACAGATTGTTGGCAAAGTGAAATATGGACTCTGTTCCACCATATACTGGGAATCATATACAAATAAGACTATGTTTTCCAGCAAACCACAGGCTGTCTGCATCTCAAGACAATTGTGTAAGCCATAGGTACATGTGTTAACCAGGTTTTAGTACAAATGAATTCAGGTCTTTACTTTTATTACAGAGCATAGGTTATTCCTTAACTAAGGTCCTCAGTTTTTTGTTTTCCTTGCTTCTAAAATTGAAACTGAACAAGGGAGGTAACTTTGCCCTGTTTATTTCTGGATCATGAGTGCCAGTACATTCTTTAGACATAGGACATGCTCTATGAACAGGCCAACTGATATAATTTCGTCAGCTATTGGGACAGTTACAGGAAAGAAAGGGAGAGTGTTCACATTTTTGCAAATGCAAGCAAAGTAAGTGGGATGGATTGAATGGTGTCCCTTTCCACAAATACCTGCAGAAGATGGAAATGAAGTGTTTCAAGGCAAGGTGTGTTGATAAGGTTTCATTGTCTTTTATGAACTGGAGAGTACATTTCTCCAAATTGTACCTCGTTCATGTTTTACTCCTTTTTGTTCTTTTGGAACAAAATATCACCATGTCGCACGCTTAGAGTACCATGCCGTCACAGCTCACAGCAACCTCGAACTCGTGGGCTTAAGCGATTCTCTCACCTCAGCCACCCAAATAGCCGAGACTACAGGTAACAATGCCCGGCTATTTTCTTTGTTGTCGTCATCATTGTTGGTTAGTGGGCTTGGGCCGGGTTCAAACCTGCCAGCCCCAGTGCATGGGGCTAACGCACTAACCACTGAGTAATGGGTGTGGGACCATTTTTGCTCAGTTTATAGTTGAGAAGTAGAAGGGCAGAAGAATCAGAGAATTAGTGGACAATTTTTTGGACTGCAATAGCATATTGCTTAAAGAATGTCTTTGCACAGTACATGTTTTGTATAAATGATGAAACTGTTCACAAAATCCATGGTGAGTGTGCAGGAATGAATTTCTCAAGGAACAGAGATGGCTGCCCACACCCTAGGGAGGAGCCCCCTCCTCCCTCCCACCACACCCCCACACACACACAACCACAGAGGCACCTCCGCAAGTTCAGTACAATTTTCCATCAGGTCATGTCCAAACTTTCCTCAGTATTTCACACATGCTATGAGGTTACCTTTGGGAAGAACCTTCCCTGTTGGTCTCCCAGTAGGAAGGCAGAGTCAGCCTCATTGGAATGATCGGTAGGAAATAAACCAGACACTCTCTGAAGGTGTCTTCACCTGCAGCTCCTTTTGCTTCTTTCTTCTTAATAGTTCATTTTGTAGGAATGACATTCCCTGGACCTTCATTTAGAAAATCAAAAAATATATAGTGTGCATGTGCCAGATAATGATTTCAGCAAATGAGCAAACTGGATAGAACAGAAAGTGTACATCCTTATTGGGCAACACCCACAGCTGGGGTGGTGGAGTTCAGGAAGAGAGGGGAGTTGGGCTAGCTTTAATTGCACTTTCCTCTGTTAATCAAGCGGTGCCCCCACCCTCCTGTAGGCTCTTCTTCTTTTGCATACATATAGGGAACACCCAATCATATCCACCCTGGCTCACAAATCCCCTGGACCCCGCCCTTGTGCCAGGCTTAAAGGATTTCCCCAAGAACTCAAACTGTCAGAGCAAGATCCACCTGTCTCAGGTGTGTCTTTTCAGAGGCCAGACTCTGGGTGGCCAGGTTTGGGGCTGATGCCTTTTCCTTGGGTAAAGTGGAGTGAGGCAGTTGAAGGTACTTAACTTGCAGGAGGTAAACAGAGACTGCTGTTTCCTCAGCCAGAGGAGAGCACACAACCTTCACCATGTCCAATTCCCGGCACGCAAGGAGCCCCAGGGATGGCCCAACGGACCCTGAGACAGACTGGGCTGGAGAGAGCAGGTGAGTCGGGGGGATAGGTGAGCGGGGACCCTGGAAGGCGACTTCCTGTGGGGTGTGTGTGTGTTGATGTGTGTTGGAGAGTAGTAAAGGGCAGATGAGACCCTCCGCTGCCAAGAGGTGGATTGAATTGATTTGGAGGCAACAAGGAAGGCAGGAAACCATAAGAGACCATGATGTGCTGGGGAGGGTTCTAGAACCTGTCAGCACACCTGTCTCCTTTAACCTGGCTGGGACCTCTCTAGCCTGTCAGGATGAAGAGTGTGGGGCCAACACACTCTGGGTAGTGTGAGGTGAGAGCTGTGTCATCTGTCCTCTTACAGTGGACGGAGTTCTCTCCTTTTCTCTTGCTTTCCTTCACCCCAACCCCCACTCACCTATTGCCTGCACAGGCAGCGGACACACTACCCCAGACTCAGCATCTGTCTCCAAGTCCTCTTACCCAAGAACAGGTTCTCCCTTTTCACACGGAGGAGGCCCTGAAAGAGCAAAATGTTTTGCGTGGGCACCATGCCCCACTCTCTGCATTTGCTAATTCAGGTACGTCCCAGGAGATGACTTGAATCATGGAGAGGTGGGTGTGGGGACAGACTGAGAGGAGCTTACATATGAAGTGAGTGAGGAGACTGATCCTTGGCCCAGATCTTTTCTTGGACTGGCAAAGCATGAATGAGAACAACACAAATGTCCATCGACTCATAAGTGCATTTTAAAAAATGTGGTATAGTCATGTGGTATGACTTGGCCATAGGAGATATGAAGGTTGTATCCTTTTAACATGAATGAAAACCTTGTGCTAAGTGAAAAAACTAATCACAGAAGGCTGAGTGTTATATGTGATTCCATTTATATGAAATGTCAAGAGTAGGCCAATACTGTATGTACAGGAAGAAAGTAT
Organism: Galagoides demidoff; assembly: GCA_963574575.1. Lineage (NCBI taxonomy): Eukaryota > Metazoa > Chordata > Mammalia > Primates > Galagidae > Galagoides > Galagoides demidoff. The sequence goes on along the minus strand of CAUYQV010136385.1, from coordinate 8,941 downwards.
ATCCATGGTTGTTTAGGGTTGGGGGCAGGAGGTAATGCAGGGGAAAGTTTCAAGTGTTTGGTTCCTTTTTACAGTTTCTCTTTATTGGTATTCTTGATATTCTCCATGTTGAGATATTATTAATTTTTGTTTGGTTTGTTTTGGTTTTTGTGCCTGGTTTCCTTTAGCTTCATGGAAGAATTGTTTTAAAGTCTTTGTCTGTGGGCTGACTCAAGGATGGTTTCTATCAGTTTCTTAATAAAAACATAAACAGGTGATACATTCCTCTTTCTTCATATTCCTTGTAATTTTGTGTTGACACCTTGAAATATTGCATATTATAATGTGTTAATTGTGAAAATCAGTTTCTACCCCCTTGTCAGGTTTCACTATTGTGGCCCACTATGGGCTGCAGTCGTCCATTTGTTTAATGACCTTCCCAATTATTTCTGCAAAGACTGTCTTCCATGTTGTGTGTGGTCACCAAAATCTCTCTTCTATTATCTCAATAGTCAGCTAGGGACCAGACTGAGGTTTCTTTCAACCCCAGGAGGATGAAAGAAAGAAATGAAAAACCAACTCTCCCAAGCCTTTGCAGCTTTCCCCCAGCTGAGCACTCCTTCAACAAAGCCACTCCATCAATCATCCAGTGACTGCTGTCCTTATAAGAAGAGGAAAGGACAGCAAGACACAGAGGAAGGCAGAAGACCATATGAAAGACGGAGGCAGAGTTTGGAATAACACTACCACAGCTAAGAAGTGCCAATTAGGAGAGACAAGGGGAGGTTCTCAGCTGTTTTGATAAACTGTGAATCAGTTGTTGGATTCTACCGTCAAATTGTAATAACTTAGAAGGTTGTCTTAAAATTTTTAATATCACCTGCTTACTATATGGATTGCTCTGAAGATCATTTGCTACCCCTGACCCTATCATTTAAGTTTTATAGCTCACTAATTATCATAAACTCTAACGCCTACATTTTTTTTTGATGTAATTCACCAAAAGCATAGCCTACATCTGGGAATCAGTCAGGAATAATTACAATGCATCAGGGAAAAAAAAACTAAAAGTTACGTTAAATTATTTATTTAGTTTTAGAAACAGGGCTCTGGCTTGGTGCCTGTGGCTCAAGTGGCTAAGGTGCCAGCCACATACACCTAAGGTGGTGGGTTTGAATCTAGCCCGGGCCCGCCAAAACAACAATGATGGCTGCAACCAAAAAAAAAAAAAATAACCAGGCGTTGTGACGGGTGCCTGTGGTCCCAGCTACTTGGGAGGCAGAGGCAGGAGACTCACTTGAGCCCAGGAGTTGGAGGTTGCTGTGAGCTGTGATGCCATAGCACTCTACCCAGGGGGACAGCTTGAGGCTCTGTCTCCAAAAAAAAAAAAAAAGAAACAGGGCTCTGAAACCTAGACCAGAGTGCAGTGGCATGATGATAGTTGAGTGCAACCTCGAACTCCCAGATTCTGGTCATCCTCCTACATTATCCTGCCAAGTAGCTGGGACTACAGGTGCAAACCCTAGCCTGCCGGGCTAATTATGCTTTTTTCTTGTTTGTAGAGACAGGGTCTGGTTATGTTGCCCAGGCTGGTCTTGAACTCTTGGTTTCAAGTGATCCTCCTGCCTTGGCTTCCTAAAGCGCTGGGATGAAAGGCATGAGCCATTGCCCCTGCCAAGTTAAAGAATTTAACACAAAAGAAGAAGAGGGCAGAAAAGATTCATTGAGGGCAGTCTTGCACTCTGGCAGCCACTCCTCCACTGTGGCCTCCCTCAACTATGCTTCCTAGAATTCCCGATCTGGTGGGAATCAAATGCAGTTTAAACTCCCACTTCACCTTCTGTTTTAATAAAGGGTTTGTTGCCTGGATCCTACTGACCAAAAAAGGGCCATACAATATCCCCTGACCAAAGATGTGCCATGTGCGGATTCCTTCCACCCTAAGGCCTCAGGTGGGGTCAGCTCCATACCAAAGCTCTGAGAACTGGGATGCAACCACCTGTAAGTTAAATCCAGAGTCCAGTGTCAGGGGGCACAAGGCAAGCTATGCACCTCAACTAACCCTCTACCCTTCTGTTTTCCAGCCATCCTGTGACTCTCTGCATCCAGGCTTCCTTCTCTACCATGGCCATGACTGCACTATCAAAAGTTCTTCAAGAAAGTCCAGAAAACCATGGACCCTTCTAAGCCAACATCAGTCCTTTTCCTTCCTGGTCTAGTGAATCTCTCTCTCTCCCCCTGTGACATTGCCCTGAGTATTCTCCCTAGTATTTCCTCACATATTGATGGAATAATGAATCTGCATCCTATGTTGAGGGCAGGTGGACATATCCTCAAGTCAGGGATGAAAGTGGTGGACTTGCTGCCCAGGTGGTTTTAGTAAAGTACCTCCAAAGAACATTGTCACTGTTACAAATGTCAGATCAAATCTATTAAAACTCCCTTGGGAATTTTTAGCGGTTAATAACAGGTAAAGAAGTAAGAAAGATTAGAAAGATTATGTTACTTAATTTGTCATCTGAAAATGTCTTATATCTAAATTAGCCTATGATTAAAAAAAGTAAACAATGGAATTTTTGTTAAAATCAGTTGTACAGCAACCTTAATAGAATTGAGATTTTTATGAAATTGAATGACTACAACATGAATGAATCTCTTTGGGAATAAGTATTATCTTCTCCTTGAATGTGAGTTATTTATTATACAAAAAATAAGTGAGTATAAAATACTAAATAATCCCTCAGGCTAGATTACCCCTGTAGACTTTAATATGAAAATGACTTAAAGTAGAATGAGTGTTCATTCATTGTAAACAGAAATCAAACAATGACAAGGAAAGATCTTTCCCCTCACATATAACCTAATGTCTCACTCACAAGTGTCTATACTTCACACTTTTTTCTCCCTTTCATCACTTTTCACATCTGTCTCCAGATATCTCCAGAGCCACTAGTTGTCTGTAAGGAGCTGAAATTCCTTGGCCTGGAGTTCCTAGTGCAATTATTCTTAAGGCATTTGCGGAATCCAGAGAACTTCAAATTCCCCTTCACTGTTGCACACCTGGGAACCCTGTAGTTTCCTGTATGCACAGAGTTGCTGGGGATTCTCCAGGGTCTCCTCCCATGGCCTGAGCCTGACCTCATGGCCAGCATGGGATGTTACTCCCATCCTACACGAGTGCAGAACTCACACCAAGACGCCACTTGGCCTTGGTTACATGGACTCGCTGGTAATGGGGCATCATATTTCTTTTGAGCTTCCCCTTTAAAAACACGTGAAATTTGAGCAAAGTGGAGGATGAAGACTGCCAGCTACATAGAGTTTACTCAGCTTATTGGGATCTTCCATGCTTGCTCTGCCTGGGGAGTGTGTCTCCAGTTGCAGGCATGGTGCGCCACAAACATCTGGAAACTCAGGTAGGTTTGGGGTGGGGCCCAAATATTTGCTTGTTTCTCTGTTCCCAGATACTGCTCCTGATGCTGGTACAGTCTCTGCACACTGAAACTGGATCCTAGGACTTCATACAGCTGATGGAGTCAAGGACAGAAAGCTCAAAGTCATTACCCCTATGCCAATTCCAGGCCATATCTGTACTGGATTCTTCTGAGGATGTTACTGTCTTCTCCTCCCTGACACAGCTATACATGTACATGGGTCATAGACTTCCTTACATCCCCAGACCTCGGGTATCTCTGTCTTTTTTAACCCTCACCTTCTACTTTCTGGAATTCTTTTACATCTATTGTCCAAGACATCATGTCCTAACCCAACCCTTCAATACTCACTTCCCCACCCAGATCCCACCTTCACCTAATATGTTCCTGCTCATAAACAAAAACCTCAGAAATACCGTGTTTCCTTCATAGTCTTTTACCAAAAGTTCTCCACTATAAATACCCATTCTTTGAGAAACTTTTACTCCTCCCCTAGCTCTTCCTTCTCTCCTCCCTGTTCATCTCAGTAATTGCTGCTTTTTTTTTGGTGTTTTTTACATTTTTTAAAATTAAATCATTGCTGTGTACATTAATGCAGTCATGGGGTACACTGTGATGGTTTTATATACAATTTGAAATATTTTCACCGAACTGGTTAACGTGGCCTTCATGGCATTTTCTTAGCCAGAAGACCAAATATCACACTACAACAAAGATATTTGTACCAGAATGTTTATTGCAGCCCAATTCATAATTGCTGCATGGAAGAAGCCCAAGTGCCCATTGATCCACAAATGGATCAATAAATTGTGGTATATGTACACCATGGAATATTATGCAGCCTTACAGAAAGATGGAGACTTTACCTCTTTCATGTTTACATGGATGGAGCTAGAACATATTCTTCTTAGTAAGTATCTGTAGAATGGAAGAAAAAGTATTCAATGTAGTCAGCCCTACTATGAATATGGGGAAAGGTAACTGTCCCTTTGAAAGAACAATCTTGCTAACAGGCTAACAAAAAAAAAAATAAATTTCTAAGCAGCAGCTCAGGCTAGCTGAACCCTGTCTCTAAGGCTGGTAACTGAATATCTCTCCTATAGATTTGCTTACCTAGCAATTAGAAGAAACTGGGAAAATAAAAGGAGGTGTGAATATTCATTAACATTCACCTTGGCTGTCTGTTTACATTCCAAGGTGAAAAGACTTTCTCGGATCAACGGGGTAGACTTTCTCATAAACAGTCATTATGTAGCATATTGCATGGGTACAAGTCAAATCTATTAAGTATTGAACACAAATGTCTTAACACTATGATTAAGTAAATGAGGTGAAAGCTATGTAAATTGGTAGGATATAAGAATGCCAATTTGTACACATAATCAACACGTCGAATCCCACAAAGGCATAAATGTATTCATGGTCTATGTATATACGACTTAATAAAAAAAACCTCACTACCTGTAGAAAAAATGTTTTCTGTTTTTTTATTTCTAAATATTGTCCTGAAAAAGTTGTTAAGCAGACAGGAAAGCAAATTTCCCCCTCCTTCAGAAGAGATGGTACCATATGTCTCCCTCTATCAAGGGGAAAGAAGAAATAAATTCCTGTTGTCAATCTGTTAACAATGAGAAAAAATCCAAAGCAGCCACTTCTCAGCTGTCAGTGCTACTTGGGCTATAGTCATAAATCCCTCCACCCCTCCCCAACCTGCCATAATGAAGAGTCAGAGTCTTTTGGCCTCAGTCCCTCAATTTTCGGTGCTGTAACCCCTCTTCAGAGAGAGAGTAAACAAACTTAGTGTCCTCAACTATCTGAGAAGTCTTTCTCACCTGCATATAGACTTCACATCCTAATCCCCTTTTATTCCTCAAGATGTTGCTGTCAGGAACAAAAATTATTTGGTCTCCCTACCTGTCATCCGCCAAGCTGGGCACTAAAACCTATGACCCAGAAATGTGTTAGTCACTACCCTCGTTTAATCTTGGTTAAAGGTAAGACATAAACAGAACGATGAATTTCTAACATAACAGGAGTTATAATTAAGTGCTGTGATGAAAGATAAGGTAGAAAGATAGTGTGGGGACGGGAAATTGAGGGTGGGAGGTGGGAAGAAAAAGAAATTAACTCCAATTAATGGTGATGAGCAGATTAGGGGAGGACTAATTGACACACGATATTTGAACTGAATTGAAAACAAAGAAACAAGCACATTCTGGTTAAGGAATTTTCCAGAGAGGAGGACAGTTTCAACAATGCAGGCTCAAATGCTACTCCTCTTCCAAGTGAAGTTTTCAGTTTAAAGTTCCATGCAGAAAAGTGGAATACTTTGGATATTTACTAAACAAATGCAATCACCTAGTAAGTAACTATCCCTAAGATAGCACCTTGTTTTAAGAACCACTGTCTGCTAACTTCAAGAGGTTATAAAGATGGGGAAGGGACATGAAGAAACCCCTTCCCACACTCACCAGAAAAGGCTTGCTTCCAAAGAAGTGGGCACGGGTTCCCCCTTGGTGGTAGAGTTTGTCCTGCCCACTCCGCTCCTGACATGCAGACCACCTGCTGGAAAATGTGGTGAACTTCCTCATCTCACTCCCCTTTTATGAAGGAAGGTAGTGGGTAATAAACTTTAGTGGAAAAATCCAGGTAGACACCACACTGTACCCCATGATTGCATTAATGTACACAGCTATGATTTAATAAAAAAAAAGGAAAAACTTTAATGTATCCGCATATGGCAGGAGTAGTATTTGCAGTTAATGTCAGTATTTTACATATGTTTCCTTTTCCTCAAAAGGAAAGACTGTTTCAATGTCTTTGAATACATTCCATAGAAGAAGTGGGAATGGGAGTTTCTATGTACAGAGAAATTCAAATAACATTGGTTTTAATAGGAAAAAATTGGAGACCATTTAAATGTCCACCAGTAAGTGTCCAGAGCACTTATTAACAATTCTATAGAATACATCACACAATCACTGAATGGAAATGACTATTTTTTCATTACACTTTCATGTAAAAAAGCAGCAGATTTGATATTGTTTTAACTATCTTACTCTTTCCCTACCTGTTGATGTAACTGATTGATGTTCCTTTAGTCTCTTGACTTTCAATTAAATATTTTATTATTCTATTGTTCCCTCTATAAACTTGTTTATTAAAATTGTATGCAATTTTTTGTGTAGTTCTACTAATGATTAAACTGTGGATTCTTTTTAATGCAATCTGGTACAAATACTTTCACCATCTTCTCTCAAGTGCTCATACCGTTGAACACTTTTTTGGTTCTTTTAGCCGTTAACTATTTTACTAGCAAATTTTAGGTGTCTCATTATTATGTAATACAAGATTGGGATTACTAAAAATGATAGCAACTTAAAAAATTATTTTGCTTTTTGTCTTGGCCATATATCCCTGGGTGATTCAAGTCTCGTGATGCTCTGCCCTCATCCTGGTTTAATTCCTCAGTATCTCTGAGGTGTCACAGTGATGACTGTCATCCATCCAGAAGATTGATAATGTTCTCTCTGGAGCCCGTCAGAGAACTATTGTGTCAGATAGAAGGGTCACAACTGAGGAACAGGATGGATGAATTAAATCTGTATAAAACATTCCACTTTCTCCAGGGCAAGCTCGCAGTCTATATGTTTTCATTTTGTCTGTGTCTTGATAGCATATTTTAAATTTCAGATTAAGATGAAGGGACAGATGATTAGGTCACACTATTTGTGTTTGATGGTGGAGTTCAGGTTGTAGTTGTGCCACTCACCCAGGAGGTGTGTCGTATACCCTTACATTGTGCCTACTAGATGAGAGCTTACCAATCCCTGTTCCTCCTCCCTCCCCTCCCCACTTGAGTTTAATTGTGTTTTTCTCTTGAATGGGCATGTATTCGTTCATCTACTGGTTTCATTGAGTACATTGGATACTTGCTTGCCCGTTTTTGTGATAATTTACTAAGTAAAATGTTTTCCAACTCCATCCAAGTTAGTAAAAAAAGTATAAAGCTTCCATCATTTTTTTTTTTTTTTTGAGACAGAGTCTTACTTTATCACTTGGTAGAGTGCTATGGCATCACACAGCTCACAGCAACCTCCAACTCCTGGGTTTAGGTGATTCTCTTGCCTCAGCCTCCTGAGTAGCTGGGACTACAGGCACCTGCCACAATGCCCGGCTATTTTTTTTGTTGCAGTTTGGCCAGGGCTGGGTTTGAACCCGCTACCCTCGGTATATGGGGCCAGCGCCCTACTCATTGAGCCACAGGCACTGCCCAGCCTCCATCATTTTTATAGCTGAATAGTATTCCATGGTATACATATGCCACAGTTTATTAATCCACTTGTGTGTTGACGGACCCTTGGGTTGATTCCACATCTTGGCAATTGCGAATTTAGCTGTGATACATACTGCAGTGCAAGTGTCCATATGGTAAAATGATTTTTTTTTCTTCTGGGTAGATAACTAGTAATGAGATTGTGGGATTAAATGAAAGGTTTACTTTTAGAGTTCTGAGGATTCTTCATACTTCTTTTTAAAGTTTGCATTCCCACCAACAGTATAAAAGTGTTTGGAAAACTTTTAATTCAGTTTTTACCCTTTCTGACCTTTGTTTTTTTATTGTCATTGTCACTCCAGTGAATTCTATATACACTTTAGTCTCCATGTGGCATTGGAGTATCGCCTCATTTCATACAACAATGTTCCTGTATATTCGTCTATACATTGTGCTTTCTGTTTCTCTTCATTGCTTCCTGCAGTTACAGTTGTCCACTGGGGAATGTTTTTTTTTATTTCACTGTAATAATTTACTCTCACATATTTCTTTTCCTAATTCAAGATTTCTAACAACCAAATGTTTCACCTTAAGTTTTCCTTGAGGTATCTTTATTGTGGGGCTATGTTGCTGCTCAGTATAGAATATTGGTATAACAGATTCATTTTAGCACTTTAATTATAGCGTTCTATTGATGTCTGTCCTTTTCATTTATGTTGAAATGTCATCCATCAGTCTTTTTTCTTGCTCACTTGGCCTCTGTATTTTCTAAAATCATTCTCAGTATCTTTGTTTCTCAGGCCATATTGTAGCTAGTTATTGTTTCCTGTGTATTTATTTTGCCTAGGGGAATGTGGATTTAATTGATTCTGTGGGGGGCAGTGCCTGTGGCTCAAAGGAGTAGGGCACTGGTCCCATATGCCAGAGGTGGCAGGCTCAAACCCAGCCCCTGCCAAAAAAACAAACAAACAAAAAAACAAAACTTGTGGGTGGTGCTTGTGGCTCAGAGGAGTAGGGTTCCAGCCCCATATACCAGAGGTGGTGGGTTCAAACCCAGCCCTGGCCAAAAACTGCAAAAAAAAAAAAAAAATTGATCCTGTGGGTCCATGTCTTTCATCAGTTTGGAATATGCTTGTATATTTTCATTTCATTTCATTTTTTTTTTTTTTTGAGATGGAGCCTCAAGCTATCCCCCTGGGTAGAGTGCCATGGCATCACAGCTCATAGCAACCTCCAACTCCTGGGCTCAGGC
>CAUYQV010136374.1:0-10588 GCA_963574575.1 Galagoides demidoff | reverse complement strand
GCCACCCATGTAATCTGAGGCTGGTGGGTTCTAACCCAGCCTGGGCCCGCTAAACAATGACAACTGCAACAAAAAAATCTCCGGGCGTTTGTGGCAGGCATTTGTAGTCCCAGCTACTTGAGAGTCTGAGGCAAGAGAATTTCTTAAGCCCAAGAGTTTGAGGTTGCTGTGAGCTGTGAAGTCACAGCACTCTACCAAGGGCAACATAGTGAGACTCTGTCTCCAAAAAATAAATAAAAATAAATTCAAATCAGTCATATTTCGAGCTCAGAGCTGCTAATGTGCTCACATACGCTCATACCAGGTACAGAATAATCAAAAGTTCTTATATTCCACTGCACTATACTATTACTAAGTATTATAACCTAAATAACAATCATTAGGATAATATTTACCTAAGGAACAAATTTGTTTTGGAATTATTTAGTATTCAGTTTACATGATAAAGAAGATATTTTTCATTAATTGCCCCGTTATTGGTTGATACCACAGAGCAGTGTTTTTCAGCCTTTTTTATCTCACAGTACACTTGAACCTAAAAGTTAAACTTCCCATGGCACACTTAAAATATGTTGATCCAAAAAAGAGTAAAAAAAAGAAATACACTAACTGCGCTTTGATCATCCTTTGAAAATAATTTAATTAACGTTTTTAGAAAATGCATGTGGCATACCTAAGATCCTCTCATGGTTCACCAGTTGAAAACCACTGTCACATGGGTTTTTAGCTCAGAAATCCTGCTAGTTGACCAGGAATTCAGATGAACATACTATTCTAAAGAAAATGTAGTATACGCACAGTAGCCAAAAAGACAAATGAGAAAATGATAAAACAACCCCTCCCCCCCAACCCACACCCCACACCACTCCCCACCCTCCCGCCCCCGCCAATCCCCACCTGTCCAATCCTTCTGAACTTTGTAAACTTGGAATTTCAGAAGTTGTTTTCCCCAGGGAGATGATGTTACTGATATGACCCCTTCTTTTTCAATTCAGCCATTCAGGGAATTTTCTAATTCCCTTAGAATAAAATTCAAAGGGATTTGGGTCCTATGGATTATTCAAATTTCAAAAAAATCTGAACTCCTGCTGATATTAGAAATCCTGATTCCAAAGCTCTTGTTGAATTTGCTACTTTGAGCATATATTTTTTAACAAAGGAAATGCTCGTATTTGTTATTTCGATGAGTGGAGAAACTCACCCCTCAAGTCCCACGTCTGGGTTTCCTCAGCATCAGCTGTCACTGTCTGTTCTCAGTGGACAGTGTGACTGGCAGAGAGGAGAATGAACCAGAACTTACACCTGATGTTCTAGCAGCGATCCACCCTGGAGCACTCTTGTCAATCACTTTTCTTTTCATTACTCTACTGCCATCCAGCACCACATAGCAAATTGTGTTGTTAGTGGCCAGAACGTGAGTGATTATGGAGATTTCATGCAGAGCTGGAGGCTAAAATTGGACCCAGGGATCAGTTGTGGTGGGTGGATGATGGTTTGGGCAGGCCTCCCCGCAGACACCAGAGAGCCATGGATAGCTCAGGAAGACAGACCAGGGCACCCTGTGGAATGACGCTTTTCCTGTAACATCTTGGCATACTGAACAGTGATGAAGCCATTAAGGAGGACAGGAGCTTCTGTGAGGCACTTGGACTCATTTCTGTAGCATTTGCTCATCTCCTGATGAGAGGTGTGACTCCCAAAACTGTCTCCAGTGCCTCAAGCTCTCATGGTTGTAGTTTCCATGCACAAATAGAGACGTCTCCAGGACAGCATCGTGCTGGCCCTTGTGCATCCTGTCCCAGCTCCTGTCTTGGCTGGCAGGCAGGTTCTCTGACATACACTGCAGGGGACAGATAGGGCCTGGGAAACAACATCTCAGGAGCCACTCTATAAAGAAGAGCCCTCTGCGACCTCCTCACGGCTTACTCTATGACTGAAATAGATTGAGTTTCACCTTTCAGCTCCTGAACCCCCAGATATCGGTGCTCCCTGCCTCGCTCTAGCAGCTTTGAGCTGTTCCTAGATGGTGAACTTATTCTCACTTATGCATTTTATTGTGCTGTCCCTGACAGGTGGCAATTCCTGCTCATTAGGTTAAATATAAATATATCACCCCAAAGCCTGGCTACAGTGTGCTCTAGCGAAACATTCAAATATGTGCAGGCTTTTAAATGCAGAATTGTGCCCGTGACCACGCGCCTTACATGATGGGGCACCTGTGTGTATGTGCAGAACAGACCTTGACAGTTTTCCCGTACAAGCAACTTTTAGCAAATTAACTGTTAATTTTAATGCGATGAAGAAGTTAATAGCCATTCTTAATGTTTTATAATTAGAAGCTGTTATATAATTAGAGCTGGACACCCACGTGGTGAAACTAATTTTACTCTGCTGGATTTAACTTCACCTTGATAGCAGGAAACAGTGTCTAGTCTTGACTCTTGGCAGTTAGAGGGACTTAAAGCGTGTCATTATATACTATTATGTTCTTAGGGATACAACCCAAGAGCAACTCCTGGCTTTTATGGAAATTTAGGGTGAGTTATTATTTCCTGGCAATATAAATCTCTGCCAGCCAGTTGTCATATCCAAACATAGTCTGATACACATGAAGTCACCACCTCCTTGTTCTGGTCCCTGGGTAATCCTATGATCCCCACCCAGTAGAGGAGCCAGTTCCCCAACCCCTGCCCTTGGGGAGCTGGCTCATCCCAAGACCCTTTAAAAATAAATTCCCTACTTGTTTCTGAGGACAAGGCTTTTTAAGTACCTTTTGTGAATCCGTATAAACTGTTTCTATAATGCCCCCCAATCTTTTTTCCTAAAATGTCTAACCTTCAAAAAAGACAAAAGCAACAAACTCTCTTATCTACAATGATAAAAAAAAAAAAAAAACACCGACATAAATAATTTTAGACTCCCAGAACCAGAAGTAATCTTGGAGATTACTTAGTTTAAACATCTACTTTTTCTTTTTTGAGACAAAATCTTACTCTGTCACCCTAGATAGAGTGCCATGGTGTCACAACTCACAGCAACCTCAAGCCCTCAGACTCTAGTGATCCTCTTACCTCAGCCTCCCAAGTAGCTGGGACTACAGGTGCCTGCCCCGACACTTGGCTAATTTTTCTATTTTTAGGAGAGACAGGGTCTCAGTCTTGCTCAGGCTGGTCTCAAACTCTTGAGCTCAAGTAATCCACCCACCTCTGCCTCTCAGAATACTGGGATTACAGGCGTGAGTCACTGAACCCAGCCTAAACATCTATTTTATACTTAGGAAAAACTAAACATTTAAAAAGTAACTTGATGGAGACCATATAGGTACTTTGATGAAACAGAAACCATCATCCATCATTCATCCATTCCTTCCAAGTTCTTGGAGTCCATAGCAGTTCCTTACTGCCCTCCATTCTTTATTTATTTATTTATTTATTTTGAGACAGAGCCTCAAGCTGTCCCCCTGGGTAGAGTGCCATGACATCACAGCTCACAGCAACATCCAACTCCTGGGCTTAGTCCATTCTCTTGCCTCAGCCTCCCGAGTAGCTGGGACTACAAGCACCGACCACAATGCCCAGCTGTTTTTTGTTACAGTTTGGCTGGGGCCAGGTTTGAACCCGCCACCCTCCATATATGGGGCCAGCACCCTACACACTGAGCCCCAGGTGCTGCCCTGATTATGCATTTTAGAAACACGGCTATGAAGGGTTGGGCTGAAGAATAATGGATTACCAACAGGGCAGTTAGGTGGTGGTTGTAGTTACCCAGAGATGATGAGGTGTCTGGTTCCAGGTTGGGCTTTGTCATAAACCTGGTTCTATTTGACATATTGTTAGTTAATCTGGGAGAACTGATGATAGGGGGGATCAGATTTCTGGAGGACAGAAACAAGAGACAATGGGGCAGGACAGGAAGGGAAGTGAGTTAAGAAGGAGAGAGGATTAACATAACTATTTATAATGATGGTTATGTTAATCAGTTTAAGCATTCCATATTGTGTATCAAATCATCACATTGTACCCCTTACATGTATACGGTTATGATTTAATAAAAATAAAATGAAATGTTTAACACAGATTTTTAAAAAAGAAGGAGAAGGAGCATGTCGGCAAAAGAACATGTGAAGCTGGAGCAATGGTTGAAATTCAACAAGATGAAATTTAATAAAGTCCTGTGTATAGAGGGGGAAAAAATCAGTGTGTAGTTCAGATTAGGGAAGCCTGATTTGACAGCAGTTCATGGGAAACAGACTTAGGGCTTTTAGCAGGTTCTTTCTGTGACAAGCAAGGCAAGTAGACTAATCTTGGGGGACATTAATGAAAGTGAACTGCCAATAGAACAGGTAGGCAGCGGTCTCCCTGTGTCCCGCAGTGGTCAGATCTGGGTATCTCCTTCTAACAGGGTGACTGATAAAAGAGAGCTGGTCTGGAGGAGGGTCAGCCTTCCCATCTGCCCTGCTTTCTTGACCTTTCCAGGTTTTTATAGACTGCTCTCTGTCTTAATAGGAGCTGGAATCATTGTTGGAGGCTCGTAAACATTGTCCAGTGTTCGGACTCCCAAACCAGTCTGTTCTTCTCGTTATCAGATTGTCACTTTCCCAGAAACACTAGAAAGCTGAACCGTGGCTTGGCACAGGGAACCCTGATGTTATAAGTTTGGCTTCTGGTTGATGATGATTTTTGTTTGTTTGTTTGTTGGTCTTGTGACTATTTAACTAAGGACATGAATCCGATAATAACAAACAGGCTAATTCAAAATGCTGTCAATCACGGTCATCTGGTAACTGTAAGTGAAAGTTTGCTCTGTTTTAGAGGTTGCATCCACGTGACAAGCTGGCAAATAGGAAGAGGAAAGGCCATCTTGACTGATGATGATTTTGCTGGAAGAAAAAAAAAAAAGAGAGAGAGAAAATAAAATCGTGGACCAAAAGAGGTGTACCCCAGAGGCAGCGTCACCTGCACCCTGTTTCTTAGGAAGAAGGCTAGTCAAAGGCCCAATACCCTAGAATAAGGCTGTCGTTCCCAAAAGAGGATTTGAGCAATTTTATCAGGATTGCCCCAAAACATGGGACTGTGAATTTGGTATTATACCAATCTGTAAGATCAGTAAACACAATCACAATGATGCATGACTGTGGTAGAAGCCTTAAGGGAAAGACAGAGGCCCTTCACTTTCCCCCTGCTACTGACCATATCCAGCAATAATTCCAAGCGACCCAGAAAATCATTTGTGAATGAAAGTTCTGCTGTTTTCTGTGTTTCCTTAAAGTGTCAACAAACACTAGCAGTGTTATTTGATACCCGATCTGCGAACTATTTATCAGTGCACACAACCTGTAAGAATTTATGAGAGACTTAGATTTAATGCTCTTCTTGGAAAAAGTCACGCTAGCTATGAAGAAAATGTGGGCTGAGCTAAACCGTGGGCTTAGTGATGTTGTTAATTTCTCTTCCGTTGCAGGCCTTCTATCTAATCAGGACCTGTGACACCAGTTAGCAGGACACACTGTGAATAACGCTTGTTTATACAAACCTCTTGCTACTTTGTCTGAGGCTGGAATTCATATCTCTGGTCTTGAGTCAGCATTCTCATAAATATTATTAAACTGTAAGGGACTTCATGATAAGTGAGCAGAAAATCTTTGGCTGTCTTTGAAGCCTCGTGAACTCAGGCCCCAGCCCTGAAAAGCTAATTTCTTAACTAAAGCCTGCAAGCCCCTGTCTAATCTTATCCTAAGAGTAGTGGTTTGAATCAGGAGATGTGAGAATTTCAAGTCCAGCTGAGAAGTGGAAACCTGGTCCGCTTAGGACGACCTAGACTAGCACTGTCCTCAGATTCTAGCACTTTCTGACAGTTCTATCCGCGCATACTTGCTGCCATTCTCTTTTCTGGGCTGAGATTACAGCAGTTAGGCATTCCGCACTGAGATTATCTTAGAGAAAGATTGGAAGAAATTGGTTATTTCATGTTTATCCTGCTTATTCTCCCAGGCAATACTAATTTCTACACTTTTCATTCCTCAAGAAGTCTTCACTCCAAAATCTAGTAATGATATGTTTTAATTGAGATATAATTTTATATCATGTACACAGATGTTAAGGATGCAAACTGGTGAGTACTCATACGGCCATGTGAAATATTCCCATTATCCTGGCTCGGCGCCTGTAGCTCAGCAGCTAGGGCGCCAGCCACATAGACCAGAGCTGGTAGGTTCGAACCCAGCCCAGGTTTGCCAAACAACGATGACAACTACAACCCCCTCCAAAAAAAAAAAAAAATAGCTGGGCATTGTGGTGGGAGTCTGTAGTCCCAGCTACTTAGGAGAGTGAGGCAAGAGATTTGCTTAAGCCCAAGAATTTGAGGTCGCTGTGAGCTGTGATGCTACAGCACTCTATGAAGGGTGACAAAGTAAGACTCTGTCTCAAAAAAAAAGAAAGAAATATTCCCATCGTTCCTTGTCATTTTGTCCACCAATGCTGACTCTTGAGTCAGGACCTAATTTAGCTGCCATAGCCTGACAGTGTTGTACTGTTCAACTTATTGTATTGTATAAAGACAATCTTTTGCCTTTATTATTTTTTTAACCATGCCTTAATTATCTACCCAAGTTGTTTAGACTAAAGACCACTGAATAACACAGGAGCGTCTATGCAGGATTAAAAGAAATAAAGAAAGAAAAAAAGGGAAAACTAATTGCCACTATTCAGATCTGATCTCCTTTTGTTCATATGTTTAAAAACTTATTGGCTATGATACTATAATACTTCTCCAGAACAATGCCCTCTGGGCCTCCAAAATAACTCTTCTACTTTTATGAAGTGATATATTTTAAAATCAGAGTTTCAGAATTCCTGAGCCAACCCGCCCAGTGTTATAATCAGGCTGTACTCCAGGGTGAAAAATTCAGTCCACAAACTTCCTCTGCCTGACTGCTTGATTTTTATTATACATTAGAGAAACAATGGAGGGAGGTGATCGGGTGTTATAGGATTTATAGGTGGGTCTGTTGGAGATAGGACATCTAGTGAGGATTGTGGATGTGAGTGGGAAATTGTTGGCATTTTCCTGCACTGACCTCCCAACCTCATCATGATCCCTCCAAACCACGGAGGCAGTCTTTTTCTAGGATGTGAGCTAGAAGACATAGGTTTGGGGTCATGCAGCACTAAGTCTAAGCCCCATCCTTTTGTTAGCAGCTATGCAGTCTTGGGCTGTTAATATCCTTAGGGGGATTTTTTTTTTGTGCCTCATTTTGTTCATCTATAAAATGAGGATAAGAATACCTCCTGGGGTTGTTGTAGAGATTATTATCCAACACCCATTCATTCCATCAATATTCAAGACCTGCCATTTGCCATACACTGTCCTGAGTGCTGGTGACACAATAGTGAACAAAGCCTTCTCCCAGAAGCTCCCATGTCTCAGTGAAGAGAGAGGTGGATACACAGGGGAAGTGGAGGTAGGGGGAAGTTATCGAGATGTGCAGAGACAGGTGGACAAATCAAGGAGGGCATTACAGCCAAGCGAGGCTTTAGGTTTTCCTCTGAATGACATGTGGAACCTTATAAGGCTTTCAAAAGAGGAATAGACAATCTGCTTTCAGTTTTCAAAGAATGAGGCAGGCTCCCAAGCCAAACTTGGACATTAGGTGGGCTAGCACAGAAACAGAATAATTAGGAAGTCATATTGGGAATGCGGGTAAGAGATGGTGGTGGTTTGAATGATAACAGCACAGGTGGGAAAGGAGGGTATAGTTTGAAGGTAACAGAGAATTTGCAGATGACTTAGATGTGGGCTATGCAGGACAGGGCAACTTGAACCCAGGATTTTCCATTTACTGAGAGAGGCAGGACTCCAGTACAAGTTGGGTCTGGAGGGAAAATAAGAGTTCATTTGGGGGGCATGTTAACTTTATGATGTCTGTTATATATCCAAATGGAAATGTCAAGACAACCCCTGGGGCACTGTATCTTGTGGTTGGTGAGGAAGAATCAACAAAAAAAGCTGATGCCAGAGAAAGAAGGCAGATGAAGCCAGAGATGGCCAGTATCCCCTGCTGATGGTCAGCATGAGAAGTGGCCACTGATTGTAACTACCCAGCGCTCAGAGCAGCCTCGTGCACAGTATTCAATTAAATTCAGCTTATCCCCCTCTCTGTTCTGTTTTTGACAGCAGAAGATCTTACCCAAACACATGCCTTAGCCAACCTCAAGGATCCCGAAAGCCTTACTTGGCGAAATACTGTTCTCAATCACTCCTCCTTTCAACTGTCTTAAAACAAACTCATGCCCTCCTGGTGGGGCAGGACTCACCCTCCTTAACATCATATGAGTTCTGAATTGGATCTCTGTGTAAACATGTCTTTAAGACATGAAAACAGTAGCTCATAAACTTGCAGCACTGTTGATTATGGAGAAAGAAGAAGAGAAAAAATACATTTTGCAAGGCTTACCACGTGCTCGGCATGGTGCCTTCACATACATTTGTTTAGCTCATGTTACAGACACTTATTTGTGTTTGTTGTATAGATATTACTCAACTTACCATGGGGTTCCATCCTGATAAACCCATCATAAATCGAAAATATCGTAAGTCTAAAAAATAAAATATTGTAAGTTGGAAATACATCAAATAGACCTGACCTACCAAACATCACAGCTTAGCCTACCTTAACACATTGACTGCTGTATTAGACCAGAAAAAAAATTTTCTGTTCCCTTGGGGCCCAGGCAGCTCCCCAGGTAGCCAAGGAAAAGTGTATATAACCCTGTGAGTTATATACGCTTCATGCAGCACAGCCTCCAAATCAGCTTGAGTTTACATACAACTTGCATGGCAGTTAATGTGTTAAGCGTGCTCAGAACACTTAGAGTAGCTGACAGATGGGCGAGTCACTTGGCAACAAGATGCATTCTAGAGTACTGGTTATTTACTCGGTGATCGCATAGCTGACTGGGAGCTGCAGCTCCCTGCCTCAGCCCAGGATCATGAGAATATCATATCAAATACTGTTAGCGCAGGAAAAGATGAACAGTCAAGACGTAAGGTATGGTTTCTACTGAATGTTGTCGCTTTTTGCCTTCCTTAAGTCGAAAGATCACAAATCAAACCATTGCTAAGTCAGGGATCCCTACTTATGAAATGCCAAACTTGGAGTATTCACTAGTCTGGGGTCTAGTGAAAGATCACAAAGTGAAAGATCACAAATCAAACCATTGCTAAGTCGGGGATCCCTACCTATGAAATGCCAAACTTGTCACTTTTTGCCTTCCTTCAATAGAAAGATCACAAATCAAACCATTGCTTAGTCAGGGATCCCTACCTATGAAATGCCAAACTTGGAGTATTGGAGTAGTCACTAGTCTGGTGACTTGTCTTTTGGCTAGTTCCATATCCCAGTTGTAGTAGATAAGGAGGGTCTAGCAAGTCCCCCCACCCCCGTATCTGTGTAGGGTTTCCATTTTATAAATGTCAGCATTTTATAAATGTTGACTCAGCATTTTATAAATGGTGACTCAGCAAGTCCCCCCAAATCTGTGTAGGATGTCCATTTTATAAACGGTGACTCAAGCCCCTCGTGATCGTCTCCAGTGATGCTGACCAAGTTTTGTTCTTGGAAGGTCATCTTCAGAAAGTTGGGTAGCAATTCATGGCTTCAAACACATTGTTATACAAAAAGCATTTGAGCCTCGAAATAACTGTATGAGGTAGGCATGTCGCTATAATAATTAACTTGATATCGTTTTTTGAAAACAAGGGTCTGTTACATCCTCCTTTCCCCTCTAAGTCCTGTGCTGAGCTGCAGATGATAGGCTAAGCTAGTCCTGTGTTCAAACGAAAGTTGAAAACTTGGATCCTTTATGGTTGAAAATAGAATGACTTTAAGTACATCTTAATTTTTTATTTGTGGTGGGTGAAATTGCTGTAACACTGGCTGTCAGAAAGTAAGTGATAGTTTTGGGTATAGAATAAGGTGACCAGATTTTAACATTGGTAAAGCAGGACACCATTGATGGGAAGAGGGGGTTCTTAATTAAAAATTTGGTCTATATGGAGCAACAAAAATTTTCATAGAACACAAAATTAGTATTATAACATTTTTTTTAATTTCAACATAAGTACAATTTACAAATATAATACATTAAAAAATTATGTATAGTTTTATTTTATTCTTTGGCATATTTCTCATTTGAGTGAATTGTTTTTAGTAGATTGCTGTCCTTGTTTAAAAGGTCATGAAATTTTTCACAAGAATTTGTTAAATTATATTTCACACATAAAATGGCTTTCAAAGTCTCAACACTTAATTGTGATTTTTCTGATGTCCACACTTTATTTACCATAGAAAAAACACCTTCAGTCGCAGCACTAGTTCCTGGTAAGGACAGCGTAGCCCACAATTTTTGTGCATTATTGTATGGAACATGGTTTGTTTCAAAATGATGAAATATTTCTAACCATTTGTTCTCTATTGTGATTTTTGCTGATGTCCAAGATTTAACCTTTTCCTTATCAATAAATTTTTTTAATAATGATACCTCCTAAGTTGTGTCACTTTCAAGGCTGGCGCTAGACTTTTTGCCACCAC
>CAUYQV010136366.1:0-21386 GCA_963574575.1 Galagoides demidoff | reverse complement strand
ACTATGAAATAAAGGAAAATAATCCATTTCAATAAGTGATTGATTATATATTAAATAGAATATTCTGTTAAAATACAGATTGGTATATCTATCTTGTCTGTCATAACATTTTAAGACTTATAAAAGTATAATTCTGGCCCTCCTGGAGTTTTTTTCTTATGTAATGGCTAAATTTTATGTTTTTATATTACTAGACTAGTCATTTTTCTTCTTAGATAAGAAAATTAATAAAAACTATACTAAAAAACGTTAGGAGACTTCTTCCAGAAAAATGGAATTCTGGTACATTTTTCTATTCCTCCCATAAATTGAGTTAAAACCCTGGAAATTATCTTTAAAACAAATTAATTAGCCTCTGAAAACTGCAGATTAAAGGGCACATAGCTCCAGTACCTTTGGATCTGAGGAACAATATAATTTTTCTTTTGGCCTCTTATATCCCAAAGTGGATACTGGCAGAGACGGAGACATGGAAAGACCAATGACTGCCCAGAAACAAAGCCCCAAGAAATCTTCCTTTGCCTGGCTCAAGATCTAGGAAACATGCTGTCTGTTAAGTCAGAAAATTTCCAACAATGATTATTTCTTTGTTTTATTTTATTTATTTATTTATTTTTAGAAACAGAGTCTCACTTGTCGCCCTCGCGTCACAGCTCACAGCGACGTCCAACTCCTGAGCTTAGGCGATTGATTCTTTTGCCTCAGCCTCCCGAGTACCTGGGACCACAGATGCCCGCCTTAATGCCTGGCCATTTTTTTGTTAAAGTTTGGCCAGGGCCGGTTTTGAACCCACCACCCTCAGTATATGGGACAAGCGCCCTACTCACTGAGCCACAGGTGCCGCCCATCCAACAATGATCATTTCTTTCCAGCAAGACACCATGGATAAAAGTGTGGCCATTCATCCCCACAGATTAAAGGATAATTGGAGATTCTAGAGAATTTCACACTCCCAGATTATAATAATCCGTTCCTGTGATGTCAAAGAAGGAAGTCACATTCAAAGATGGGATAGTCACCCTGCTGGACTGCAGGAACAAGGTCCTCTTTCATTTGTTGTCAATGGAGACAAGGCGAGGCGGGTATGCTACACTCCCCTCCTCATAGGTAATAAAAATACCTGTCCCATTCCCAGTGGGATGGTGCCTGAATCAGGACTTAGCACTGCAGTGGTAAAGAGATCACACACCCCTGCTAGATTGTTGGAGCTACATGGAAGCAGGAAAGCAGAGCACTCTTTGTCCAACAGCCAGAATGATATTACTAGAGGCCTCGTAGAGGGCACCTGAGTTTCCAACTGAGCAGTAAAAGGAGGCCAAGTAGAGGCCAAAAGGGGAACCTGGACTTCCAGCTCCATCCAAAAGCCTGAAGGGAACAGTCCTGTTCTACAAAATGAATGATATCAGAAGAGACCTTCTAAAACACAAGATTTAAGTATCATCTGCAGGCGTCCTCAAACTACTGCCCGCCGGGCTGTGGCCCGTGGAGGACATTTATCCGCCCACCTAGGACATTTATCTGGCCCGCTGGGTGTTTTTGCCGCTGCTGCCTGTCCTGCTTAGCAGCTGACTAGTCCAGGGGCCCGCAGTTCGGCCCTCCAACGGTCTGAGGGACAGTGAACTGGCACCCTGTTTAAAAAGTTTGAGGACCCCTTATACTGTTTGTAGAGTTTCATAACATAATTCACAAACGAGTTTGTTATAATCTAAAATTATTCACCCTATCAAGAAAAAATATTTCAACAAGAAAGACAATGGACAGTTCCCAACACTGAAGTGACACAGATGTTAGAATTACCTGGTAATGACTTTCAGGAGACTACCATAACAATGCTTCCGTGAAGAATTTCAAATGTGCTTGCAACAAATGGGGGGGGGGAGTCATTTTGAAGCAACAAAGAGTATCAGTAAAGTAAAAGAATTTAAAAAGGAACCAAACAGAGATTTTGCAACTGAAAAATATAATTACTGAGATAAAGAAGAGCAACTCTCAATGAATGATCTCAATAAGCATGGAAAAAACAGAAGCAAAATTAGCAACTGTTGACAGTATAACAAGAGAAAAAATTGTTCCTTTTTTTGAAACGAAGTCTCACTCTGCTTCCTGGGTATAGAGCCATGGAATCCTCATAGCTCACGGCAATCTCAGTCTCTTGGGTCAAGTGATCTTTCTGCCACAGCCTCCTGAGTAGCTGGGACTTCAGGTGCCTGCCATGAAGCGTGGCTAGTTTTTACTGTTTTTAGTAGAGAAGGGTTTTTGCTAAAACTCATGAGCTCAAGCAATCCTCCTTCGCCTCCCAGAGTTCTAGGATTATAGACATGAACCACCACACCTGGCCAACAAGAGAAATTACTCTCTAACTAACAGGAAAAATTGTAAAAATAAGAAGAAACTCATTAAGTGGGACTAACAAAAAAGATTACATTTGTGTCTAGATTGGTCGGAGGAGAGGAGAATGGGGGTAAGAAGGAAAATATATTTGAGAAGATAATGAAATTATGTTCAGAAATTTGTCAGAAAGGCATAAACCCACAGATTCAAGAAGTTAAATAAATTGCAAAGAGAATAAACAAATAGTCATGTGCTACATAATGATGTTTTGGTCAACAAAAGATTGCAAGTAAGATGGTGACCTCATAGAAATATAGTGTCAATTTTTGAGTATCCTTTCTGTTTGGACACATCAATAGTGTTACAGTTACCTGCAGTATTCAGCACAATAACATGCTGTACAGGCTTTCAGCCAAGGCACAATAGACAGTACCATCTAGCTTTGTGTAAGTCCATAATGATGTTCACACAGTGATGAAATCACCCAATGGCCCATTTGTCAGAATATACGTAGTCATTAAGCAATGTGTGACTGTAAATCCAAAACAAAAGACATCAGAGTCAAACTTTTGGAAACTAGAGACAAAGAAAAAAAGTATCTTGTCTTGAAATCAGTGAGACAAATGACATGTAGGGGAGAGAAGAATTTGAATAACAGGGATATTCTTATCTCAACCCATGGAGGACAAAAGAAAAGCAGCACATAGCTCAAGCACTGAAAAGAAAATAATTTATCCTAAATGAATGACTCTAGGAAAATGGTTTATTAAAAAAAAATAACTAAATATACACTTACCATTTGACTTAGCAATTGCACCCTTGGTCTTTATTCCAGAGAAATAAAAACGTACCTCCACACAAAGAGATTTACACAGTTGTTTCAAACTTTACACATAGAGTCCCAGCTGGAAACCACTGAAATTTTCCTTCATAGATGAATAGTTAAACAGACTGGCACATCCATACCATGGCATACTACTCAGGAATAAATCAAAAGGAAATGTTGGTTTATACAACAATTTAGATGTTCTCAAAGCTATAATTTTGAGTGAAAAATCCCATCTCAAAAAGTAATAGACTATGATTCCATCTATATAACATCCCCCAAATGATAAAACTGCAGAGATGGAAAATAGATTAGTGGTCACTAGTGATGGGTATGTTGGGAAGGAATAGAGTTGGCATGAAATTAAAGAGTAGCTGGAGGAAGAACTCCCTGGTAATAGAATAGTTTTATTTGATTGAATCAAGGGTAATACAAGTCTGCACATGTGAAACATGACATAAATAACACACACAAACACCTCTTTGTGAATTATTAATATAAATGATAACAGTGGATCATTTATTTGGTGGTCTTTTGAGTCCTATGCAATGATTTCTTTTTAAAGCTGAAAGCCAAATATTTTATAAATATGTTTGATGCATGTTTCTCCATTGTATCACAAAAAACCTATTCTGAAAATTTGTAAAGGTCTTCATTATCCTGGTGAATTGATAGCAGAACAATGTAAAATTTTTAAAAATGAGAATTTTTAGAATTTAGAGTTCTTTTTTTCATTGTTTGGGGTTCATTGAGGGTACAAACAATTAGTACCTCAAATGAACTAATGAACCTCAAAGAATTGGGTTACACTGATTGCAGTGGTTAGGTAAAGTCCCTCTTGTAAATGTATCCCACCCCCCAAGAGGTGTGCCATACACCATGCCATCCCCCCCTTTCCCCTGTCCTGATTCTTCATTCCCCTACCCCCACCTTGTATTAGATCATATTCTGCCTTCATATTAGAATTTAGTACATTGGGTTCTACTCCATTCTTATGATGCTTTACTAAGAAGAATGTGTTTCACCTTCATCCAGGTTAATACAAAAGATATAAAGTCTACCATCTTTTTTAATGGCTGAACAGTATTCCATAGTATATATAAACCACAACTTGCTAATCCATTCCTGAGTTGGTGGGCATTTAGGTTGTTTCTACATTTTGGTGATTAAGTTGAGCTGCGATAAACAGTCTAGTGCAAAAGTCCTTATGATAAAAGGATGTTTTTTCTTCTGGGTAGATTCCTAATAGCAAGATTGCAGGATCAAATTGGAGGTCTAATTTGAGTTCTCTAAGGATTCTCCATACTTCCTTCCACTCTTTAGGGGTGACAGAGCAATATGACTAGAGACAGCTTCCTTGCAGCTAAGCAGGGTGACATTGGGGACAGAAGGTTCTGGGCACCTCTGGCTTGTGGGATTTACCCAGAAACATCCCTTCAGGGGCACAGGGAGGCAGCAGGAAACTTCAGGAACCCAGGAGGAAGACAAAAAATAGTGGATAAGCAATAAGTATTTGCAATCAAGCATTTTCCCCAGACTTTTTTTTTTTTTTTTAGAATTTCTATTGCTTTGTATCTTAAATTTAAATATTTCTCCAGTGAGAATCAATTTTTTTTTCAATGGTGAGAGATGTGGGTCCAGTTTCAGTTTTCTACATGTGGCTAGCTAGTTTCTGAGAGCCATTTATTAAATAGGCATTCTTTCCCCCAATGCATGCTATTGCACTATCTCACAGGTTTTGATAGTTTATAGCGTCATTATCATTTTGTAAAAGAAATCTAATAATTTTTTTCTTAATCTTGTATTTGACCCATCTTTCATTCAGCATAAGGTTATTTAGTTTTTATGACTTTATTCAGGTGTGAAGCCTTATTTTATCCTTTGAGGTGGGCTTCTTGGATACAACACATATTGGGCCTGAGTTTTTGTATCCAGTCAGCCAACTGTGCCTCTTAAGAAGGAAATTCAAGCCATTCACATTTATTGAGAGAACTAATAGGTGTGGTGAAGTTTTGGCCATATTGTTTTTCAGAGGTTCAGAGGTCCAGAGCTTATTTTTATCTCTTTCACTGTTGTAAAAGGTATATCTTATTCATTAATGTTTGTGTGTGTTTACTTGGTGGTAGAGTATTGTGCTGGTCATTATGAAGAATTGTTTTGAGTACTTCCTATAGAGCTCATCTAGTTATGTTCAGTCATGTCCTGAACATTTGCATGTCAGTGAAATATTTAATTTCTCCATCACAAATGAAACTCAGTTTAGCAGGATGGAGGATCTTGGACTGAAAATTGTTTTAAGGTTAACGTCCAATAGCCATCCTCTTCTGGCTCAAAAAGTTTCAGCTGAAAGATTTATGGTTATCCTGATATTTTTCTGGCAATTGAAGCAACACCAAAAATACATTACTGGAATCTGATCAAAGTAAAAAGTTTTTGGAGAGCCAAGAGCATAGTAAGTAAAGCAAACAGGTAACCTTCAGAATAGGAGAAGATTTTTTCAGGTTATGCTTCTAACAAAAGTTTGATAAATAGAATCTACAGAGAACTCAAATTAATCAATAAGAAAAGAACAAATATCCCCATTTCTATGTGTATAAGAGACTTGAACAAAAACTTCTGTGGTGAAGACAGGTACATGGCCTACAAACACTTGAAAAAATTCTCATCATCCTTAATCATCAGAGAAATGCAAATCAAAATCACTTTGAGATATCATCTAAGTGCAGTAAGATTAGCCCATGTCACAAAATCCCAAAACTACAGATGTCGGCGGGGATGAAGAGAGAAAGGAACACTTCTACTGCTGGTTGAATGTAAGCTAATATGACCCTTGTGGAAAGAATTTTGGAGAATACTCAAGGAACTAAAAGTAGACCTACCATTTGATCCTGCAATTTCTCTACTAGATATATACCCAGATGATAAAAAATTATTTTACCACAAAGATATTTTCACCAGAATGTTTATTGCAACCCAATTCATAATCACCAAGGCATGGAAACAACCCAAGTGCCCATCAACCCATGAATGGGTTAACAAACTGTAGTATATGCACAACATGGAATACTATGCAGCCATAAAAAATAGAGACTTCACATCTTTTATGTTTTCCTGGATGCAGCTGGAACATATTATTCTTGTAAAGTATCTCAAGAAAGGAAAAAAAAAGTATCCAATGTACTTAATACTACTATGAAATCAATATATAATCACCTTCACATTCATATGAATGGTAAAACATAATTATAGTCCAGAAAGTAGAAGGGAACAAGAGAGAGACGGAAGGGGAGGGGGCAGATGGTAAGAGGGAGAGTATTTGGGGGGACCCCACATAATGTACATGATACAATGGTACATTTCAAAACTATTAAGAAAAGAATATAATTGTGCTGGATGTTTTACTTAGTTCAATGTAAGCATTTCACATTGTATAACAAATCAGTACACGGAGTCCCATAAATGCAAGAAGGTACAAAGTTATGATGTAATAAAAACAAAACAAATAAATAAAATAGTGAGCAATTTAAAATTGCAGATGAACTTTAAACAAAAAACAGCAAAAGAAGACTTTTCTTAGGCCTGGCTGCTTTCAGGATTTCCTCCTTCATATTAACTTTGGCAAACTTAATTACAATGCATCTAGGATATGCTTTATTTGGATTAAATCCTGCTGGGATTGTGAAACTATCTACTTTCTGAATCTGAATTTATGTGTGTCTCACAATGCTTGGGAAATTCTCCACCATAATGTCTTAGAGTAGAGCAATAGTTCCTTTAGACTCATCCTTTTCTTCTTCAGGAAATTGTATAATTCAGATGTTTGACCTTTGGAATGATCCCATAACTCTCTCACGGAACATTTTGTTCTTGTTATCCTTTTTATTGTCTCTTTAGATGTTTGGGATAGTTAAAAAGTCTTGTCTTAGAAATTCTGAAAGTCTTGTCTTCCAAAATTCTTTCTTCTCTTTATGCAACTCTATTACTGAGGGTCTCTACTATGTTTTGAAGCTCCTTGAATGCCCTTTTCAATTCTTTAAGCTCTGTTATATCTTTCCTCATTATGTCCATATCCTTGGTCATTTTCTCTTTAAATTCATTGATTTCTTGAAACAGCTTTTGGACTACTTTTTTGAATTTCTATTTCCATCCTGTTCTCTTTGCCCTCCATATTCTGAATTCTATTCCTGACATCTCAACACTTTCACTACAGTGGTATTTCCTACTGTATCTCCTTTGTAATCGCTTGGTTTACTCGGATTTTCCATGTTGCCAAAATTCTTCTGCTGGCTCCTCCCCAAGAGTATTTTCAGGTTCTTTTAAAAACATATATTAATTATACTCTTTTAGTTGAAATTATAAGTTGTCCCTGCATAGTTATTGAGAGATAATCTAGTTGGGGACCCTTAGGAAATACTGTATTGACCTATTTGGCTATCAAAACTGGCAAGACTGGTAAGACTGGATCAGAAGGGTCTAGGAACTGGGGCTAACCACCCCTTCCCTAACAATCTCAAGCTTTATGATTGTGGCCTTTCCCCTACAGCCTCACAAATCCTCATTTCAGGGCTGCAGGCAGTGTATCTGGGAGGCAGCTCAGTGAGATAGTACAGCCTGTCTCTGTCCTGCTGTCAGCCTTCCTTCTAGACAATCCTAAGGAGTTGCATCACTGGAATTGCTGCTGGACAATGATATGAATGCCTGTGGCCCTGCCCCACCAGGGTCTGTAGGAAACCCCCCAACTCTCTTTTCAAAGTAGATGTATCATTTTGTATCACCGTTAGCAATGAATGAGAGTTCCTGCTGCTCCATGTTCTATTCAGCATTTTTTCAATGTTCAATATTTTGCCTCTTCTATTAGATATAATGGTAGGTAGCTTTGTTTTAATGTCCTTGGTGACACATTGTGAGGGGAAGTGTCTTTTTATATGCTTTACTATGCCATTTTTTAATATTCCAAAGGAATTTTGTTCTCTGAATAATTCATTTTTATGTAATAATACTCACTTTTATTCCATCTGTAGCATGTTCTTCTTGAAAATATTAATGAGAGTTTTAAATTTTTTCTTCTTCGTCCAAAGTTTATCTTTCTTCCCTATGATAGTTTTTCTATATCTTTTATAAACAGATGCTTTCTTCAGGTATCTGATGATCCCTGGCTTTCTGCTCATGTTTCAGAGTTCATTACTGAGAATCAGAGTGGAAGCTCTGAGTAAATTGATAGTCTGTACCATTTACTCAGGATGGAGTAGCTACTGGTTCATCAGGGAAACTCATTACCAGATGAACGGTCTTCTTCCCAAAGACTACTTTCCTGCCTGTCTGCATCTGGAAGCCATGAATGGGAATAACACCAATGGTCTCGACACACAGGATGTGTATGTTCACTTGGTCTGTTTTCCATTCATTTCTCCTGATGGCCACTATTCAGTCCAGCAACCCTCTATTTAAGGCCCACTAGTGTTCTCCTCATCTGATGTTAGACCGTATGAAGAGAAGATATGAACTATTTCTAATAAATGAATTATTTTACATATGTGCCCAAATTTTTAGCTTCAATTCATACCCACTAGCAGAGCTACCTGAAAATAATCAAAGATTTTGAGTAAATGCTTTTCCCTTAGTTTTCAATAGTATTGGCCATAGATTCAGTACTCAAGATTTTAATGAGTGACAGTTTACAGTTTAGTTTTTCAATTTTTGATTCTTTGTTATGGTCTTTTCTGCTACTTTCCATGCTTTCCAGTTGTGCTTCCAGTTTGCTGTGTTTTATTGACATTACTGAGATAGGGAAATAAAATGTATGTGTTCAAACTGTGACTTTCCATCTATAATTTCATTTAACTTGCATCATAATAACTCTGTGAAATAGGTCCTATTCCCCTCCACCTTTAACATATGTAACGGGGATAGGAAGTCACGAAACTGGAAGTAGTAATTTGAAGATACAGTAAGAAATTAAATGTACACTTGTGAAGTTTAGTCTTTATTGGAGGAATAAAAAATATCTTCCTTTTTTTCTTTTCATGGAAAGGTTCAGTAATTTATCAGGACACTCATATGCTTAAGGCTCCAGTGGTCATCCCAGAAACTATCAATGATAGAGGTGTTTGCATTCAAGGTGAAATCTACATCTGTGATGACAGCTTAAAATCCAGAGAGAAAAAATAACTGCCAAAATGTATCAGGAATTCTATTGTATTAGGTAATTTCTATATATTTTCAATTTTTAAAAATAAACTCTACAATATAGATGCCTTTTCACTCTCAGTGCAAGGATGAAGAAGTCCAAGTTGGAAAAGGTTAAATAAATAATCATTAGTTATATTCATTTAAATCCATAGTTTGTGATAAAGCAGTTACTTGGTTTGTTTTAGAGTCAAATATAACTGTGTCTGGATCCCCATTTTACCAGATTTACAGAATTATCAAATTGCACAAGTTACCATCCAGGTTTTCTTTCTTTCTTCTTTTTTGGCTGGGGCTGGGTTCAAACCCACCACCTCCAGTTATATGGGGGTGGCTGGCACCCTACTCCTTTGAACCACAGGTGCCACCCACCATCCAGATATTCTTAAGTTTCCTTCATCCTTATGCCTTAGTGACCTCAACTATAAAATAAGGATTATTGAATAGAGAATGCAAATAACATCTATTAAAAAATAAAAATTAATCAAATTTTTATTCCTGTAGCACTGACCTCAGGAATGGTGTCTGACAAACTATAATATGTGTGCATACAGATGAGTATGTGTGTAAAAAAGTTATATGATGTATTATTTTAACACAATGTATTTTAATTATTCTATAGCCCACAGAGAAATGTGTCTTCCCTCTGTTAAATAAGCACTGAGAAATGGTAGTTTCAAAACCTGTTAGATTTTCAGAGAATGCATTTATGAATCTGAAATACCGTCCCTTAAAAGTTGTACTGCATCCAAAGCGTCAGTTATTCTGCAAATGGTGATCAGTGAGTGAGGAAAGCATTAGCTTTATTGCTAGCCACATAGTACAGGTAGGTGGCAAACAACCTACAAGCAGAGCTTTCCAGCCTGTCCCTCTCACACTTGTGAGGCTTATGAAAATTAACTGAAGCACAAATGTTTCAGCAGAAATGTACTCGTGCTCTATTTAAAGACCCATTAAGCAACATGTTATTGGGAAATATTCTCAAATAATGATCATGAATATTTAAAATAAAGATACTTGAACCTCACCATATGTCTGTGTGTTTTAATTAATCACATCAATCTTGCATAGGCTTTTATATTTGCCATAACCATATATTATAGAATATATAGAATATATATATGTACGTACACATATGTGTTTTTTATATATTTTTTTTCCTTCTTTGGAATGATATAAGGAAAACATTCATTTGAAATTCAGATTCAGTCATTTTGATTACCTTTCTGACCCATGCAGAAAATTATAGGTATGGTCCATTATTTCTCCACCAGCAGATAATTCTTTTGAAGTGGGAATATTAATAAGGAGTGATAAAACAAATGTAGAGGAAAATAGAAGAAAAATATTAGGGTAAAGGAAAAGAAAGTCTTTTATTGGATTTCTTTTTCCCTTTTAGAGACACATAAAATTATAACTTGCCTTCAACAGAATAACACAGAGTAGAAAGCATTCACAGATATCCGAAGGCATTAGACCAGAACAATTGTAAATAAAATTGGAGCTGGATATCTTTCTGGATCATGAAGCCTGAGCAATTGCAGACCGAGAAACTGAGAGCAGTCTGCCCTAAGCGTATAAACAATGCAATCAGCCTGAGAAGCAGAAACGCGCAAAGCTGATTAGAGACAGAGCTAGAACAGAGAAAGAAGACTTACTGACTCCTCTCAGAACCCTTTGCTTCTCCTGGATATTAAATATTGACTTTTTTCCCCCAAAGATAAGAGAATGGTAACTGAGAGGCCAAAAAATTTATAGAATGTTCAACTACCTTTTATAAGTGATTACATATTATAATTTTCATTTCATAGTTGAAAAACTAATATCTTTCTTGATACCAGGTGTCAAGGCAAGCTTTTAATCTGGTTCTTGTATTCAAAAATCCTGCTCTTTCCATTTCACAAGTGTATTTAATAAGGCAGCATTTGCATCATAATTAAAAGAAAGACATTAGATCCTCAATACTATATCTCAATTCTAAATTTGAGGCAAAAAACTAATTATTTTTCCTGAAAATATAAATATGCCTTAACTTATATAATAATAATAACTCATTTTATATATTAAAATATAGACCACAAAATTATATATACATGTGTATGTTTTGTGTGTGTGTGTTCATGTATGGTGGGTATATATGTAGGTGAATATGTGTGTATATACATGTATTTTTCCAAATAATTCTTGAAACATCAAGAATACAAGTATACCCTTAGGTGAAAAGACTCCGCATGTTATCATGACAACAAACATTTTTGTATTAACACAAAATCAAGTAGAAGAAATAACAATTAGGTCATCGTTTATATTAACTTTTAGAAAGCTGCAGTCTACTCGAATTCACATATTACAGTAGAACCTCTATAGCCGATCACCTCCCTACATTGATCACTTCATGTACATGCACTGCATGTACGTATCATTACAATAGGCCAAGTTTCATATGTTGACCACGTCCATATGCTGACCAGTTTATTACAGTCCCTTGGGGGGGTCAACTTAAATTGGTTCTCCGGCATTATCCTTTTGATAAATAACTTGTTACTCCCCTAAGTTCTATTAAAAGAATATTTTAAAGAGTTAAAGACAGTTGCAAAAACTATGTGACACTATTCCAAGACCTTGAGCTAGTGCTGGGGGACTAAATAAATTTTTTTGTATGTTAATAAGTGACAAGCATTTAGTTGTTTTTTTTTTAATTACCCTACGATGAAGAAAGTCAGATTTACTTTTAGAAAATATGTGTACCATTCACAGCATGAATTTATCTGGAAAGATTCCTGAGAACAGTATTTTTCAGTAACTGGCCAACTTACATTAATAAGCATTTGTGTGAGAGGAAAATAATATTTTCTGGGCCAAGGGATGCAAAGGAAGCTACGGTGCACACGTGCTGGAGTGATTTATGGCAAGGTCCTCTGACCTTTATGTACATTTTGACTAAACTCTCACCTCAAATCTTCCTTTTACCTCAGGGCAATGCATGCAAACACTTTCCTTTTTAGTCTTACTTATTGCCACCAGATTCATACTTCTAAATTTTATTGCATTTAAGAAATATTTCATCTTTTTATGTGCCTCTTATTTTATAGCTTTATATATTGCCTGTTTCAAGTAAAAAAAGAAAAATTAAAGGAAGATATTCTTTCTCTTCTTAATATAATGACTAAAGGTAGGCGCCACTAATTAAAATTACAAAAAAGAAAAATTAAAGTAAGATATTCTTTTTTAAAATTAAAAAAATAAAAATTAAAGGAAGATATTCTTTCTCTTCTTAATACAATGACTAAAAGTAGGTGCCACTAATTAAAATTACAAAGAGAACTATGGGGTATAGGACATTGTCTAAAGGTAAACGAATGCACTAAAAGTCATTGTATAGACAAAGAATTATATGAGCACTTTCATCTATTTTCATTTGAAATTGGAAAAAAAAGAGCTCTTGGAAAGAAGAAGCGCTATAGTATAATAAAGAGAACAAAGTCAGACTACATTTTTAACTTAAATATTACATTTTTAAATGCTTTAAATTTAATAAGAAAATGGGTAATTTCTTATTCATAAGAAAAATATGTTACAGAGTACTTAAAATACCATACTTGAAATTCAATTTATACACATCGATTATTTGACAGTAACTATAATTTAAGCTTCTAATCAGAGTTGACTTTACTTATATTACTAAATTGCTCCTTCTGCAGAACAGGACTTTTATTTATTTTTTTATTTCTCACTTTATTCTCCTTAATATAAATAATAGAAATTGGCTCAATTTAACTCGATAAAGTTTACCTCCTATATGTTATTTGATGTCCCCTAAATAATACTTTTCTCAGTTTTTAGGCTCTAATGGCCAAAGCGATATGTTTTCTTTCTGATAAGCACCTAGAGAATCTGAATTAATTCACTCACAGAGACTAGCAAATGTCTTTCCCTTCCTCAGTCTAAGGATGTATCAATTTATTAACAAAATGTTTTGTTTGTAAAGGCTTGGGAATTTCTTCCTCTGCTCAAATAATATCTTATAGGCAAATGTTCCTGTCAGGATGAAATTTCTTTGAATGGTCTCTTGGCACACTCATAAACAATATACAATTAAAATATATTGAATGATTGGGATTAATTTTACAAGTCTCAATGCATTCTAGAAGTGATCAGACTATTCACCAGGCTAATTCATTCATAAGGATCTTTAATTCCTTATAAGCGTTTTATATAAAATGTGTATTTTAATGTAGGAAATTTGTCATAGTAAGTAGATATAGATTTTTTTCTGAATTATAAACTTTCTGAACCATTTAAAAAAGGAATCATTACATGATTTTCATTGCAAGACTCTGAATTACCATTTTTAATATTAAGTGTATATGTTTGCTTCTGCAATTAAGTACTTTAAGTATACTTAAAGTATTAAGTATTTTTTCCAACTAAAATTCACTGACTGAGGTGATATGAGCTGATCATAATTATAAGCCAAGCTTTCTTTCTAGTACTTCAATGATAATCAAATAGTCACATCCAATTCAAACATTACTATACCCTGTGTATTTTCAATAATAAATATCCATAAAATTACTGTATATTTTTGCCCAAACAAAAAAGTGTATATTTCTACAATTAGGATTCTAATGTTTCTTGTGAAT
This sequence comes from Galagoides demidoff, assembly GCA_963574575.1. Classification (NCBI taxonomy): domain Eukaryota; kingdom Metazoa; phylum Chordata; class Mammalia; order Primates; family Galagidae; genus Galagoides; species Galagoides demidoff. The sequence continues at coordinate 7,400 of CAUYQV010136366.1, read as the reverse complement.
TGATTAAACTGTAACTATACAATCATTCATATTCTGTAACAATTTCAGTTACTTAACATTGAAAATACATCGGTACCATAAAATATATATTTCTCCTCCATACAATGTGCATCTGAGTGAGCATTCTTTCTTTTGCCATTCAGCAGATCTGTGATACATAATTCATTTTCTGTGTGCCATCAATTCCCATATAGATTTGCTATGACCAAATTTATGATATGAGTTTAATGGCTCTAGAAGCTAGTTTGCCAATGCCATGGTTATAGAAATGGCTTCAAGGGATTTTTATGCTCCCTGACCATCTACTAATATGTTGGAAAATGTAATCTGCACTGTTTGTTTCTTGACAAGTAAGGAGGAACAATACACAGTGAAAGAATAGCTTATTTGAAAATATATTTCCTGATCATTCAGGAAAATGCTGCCATTGTATCAAAACTAATTTTAAGATATTACAGAAGAGTACCTTATGGTATTGCTAAGAAGTACTTATGAATAGAAGCAGACAAAAAAGTCTTACTCACTTGAACTTATAAAATTTACTTCTTTTCTATAATTCTTCCTCAAGGTTCATGTAAAAGATAGTACCGTGGGTCTCAGAGCTGATTTGTTTTTTGCTAGTTTTGTGTGTGTGCATGTGTATTTTGAAGCTGTATCTAGAAATTGAGGTTACAAGGAATTGGAACCAGAATTTAATTTCCAAATAGCTTTCCTATTTCTCATAAGGAATAGTTGCTTGTGGACTGAGGATGGGAATAGGAATGATGATGACAGCATCTGATCTGCTAATTTACACATCATCATAGTTTCGTTCTTCAACTCATCTATACCACTCTTCTTGGAATCTTGTTCTTATCTTACTTTAAGTTGTTTATGATCATAAGCTTAGCTGATACATAATGCTTTAAGTGTAATTAGTTGGTGTTACAGAAAAGAACTTAAAGGACTCCATTGTTTTGCCTTAAACTGGACGTGGTGTGCATTGTGAAATTCTGTTTGATGTGTATGGAATCCCTTCCTTCAGAGCATCTGTGGCACTTACATTCTTTGCTTTCTTCCCATTTACATGTATCTCTCTGATATCACTGATAAAGTTGTCATTGATCATTAAATCACACACCTCCCTACAACAAATTCTGGCTACTGAATTTTATAATGTTTAGGCATATGTGGTATTTACAACAGGTATTCTTTAATTTCTTCCACCATAACCACAAACATAAGTTTACAAAGAATTTTTACTAGTTTGTATGAATGATAAACAAAAACTTGCAGGGAAATTGCTATCTATATAATTTTTATATTAGTGATTATAGTTAACAGGTTTGCTGAATTCAACATTCAACAAATTATTAAAATTGGTATTTATTTTAATTTCTTGATAAATTTTGGACTAATTAACAATTTTATTAGTTTGTAGATATTTATATTAGTTAAAAATATTTAAAGACAAGTGATAAAAACAAAAAGATTTAATACCCTAGGTAATATTTACATTCTCAATAATTGAATTGATAAAATGTTATTAATAGGTAACTAAATAGATATGACTGAGTTATCATTATGGATTATGTAGTATGTGAAGTAATTTATATACATTATCTCCACCTTGATATCAATGAATTAAGCATTACAATATTTATGTTATCAAATCATAAATTAAAACTCAGGCTAAATTATTTACCCAAAGGCATACGGCTAGTAGAGAGAAAGGTAAGTTTAGGAGCTGAGCCTGCAATCTCCCTTCTTTCTATATAATATGCTTTCTTATCTTAAGATGCCATGTTCTTAATGTTGGGTGTCTTTCAAAATAATGGTTGTGGGAAGACTAATTAAACCCACATTTTCATGGCTGAGTAGTACTCCATGGTATATTCTTAACATTTACCACATTTTCTTAATCCTCTCTTGAATTGATGGATGCTTAAGCTGATTTCATCACTTCTTCATGATTATGAATTGTGCTGCAATAAAAATTTGAGTACTAGCCATACAAAGGACTGAAATAATAACTTTGTAGTGATTTGGATAGAATTGGAGATAATTATCCTAAGTGAAATATCTCAGGAATGTAAAGTAAATGATACCTGCACTCTGTAATGATTGGGAGCTAATTGATGGGTACACCTGAGCACACAGAGAAGTAAAGGACGTTACTCTACTGTGTAAAGGAGGAGTGGCAGGAGGGGGCAATGAATACTACCTATTGGATACAATGAACATAGTGCAGGTAGTAGGGAGACTAAAAGCCTTGACTTTTAAACATCATAAGATGGATCCATATAACAAAAATATTTGTACCCTATTAATATTTTGAATAAGAAAAGCAAGCTAATATTTACTTCAATGCTTTAAAAAAAATCAAGGGATACTCTCACTGTTGACTTCAAATACTCCAATCTATAATTGGTTAGAATGCCCCAAGCGTCTGGAAACTCACCATGTCCTCACTTACATAGATCTTTAGACTGATACTTTTCTGATTTCTGCCCTCCAATTTCTTAAAGCAGATACTTGACTCGAGCTTTATACACATGAACAAGTGTATTTTGTGACTTCTCCTAGTAATTTCTCTTCATCCATACCATCCTTGTCAATATGACCCCCAGCACCAGCTGCTGGTGAAGAAGTAGTGATCATTTGAAGTTAGGAGTTATGTCCCCTGTTTACTAAATAAATAAACATACTAAAAATACAAGAATCTTGATCAGAGAGAAAGACGTTGCTAGGAAAGTGAGTAGAAGGGCTGGAGGAAAAACTTGGTAAGTCTACAAGAGATAGATCAGCAGAGCAGCAGGTTACGTTATGATATTTCTCCTAGGCCAGGGGTGGCCCTCCAGATCCTAAGTGCAGCTGCTTGACCAAATTCAAACTTCACAGAACAAATACCTTTATTAAAATGATTTGTTCTGTAAAATTTGGATTCAGTCAAAAGGCTACCCTCAAGGATCCAGAAAGTCACATGTGGCCCCAAGGATGAAAGGCATTATGTACCTTTCTGTAAAATGACCCTATTCCTACTTGTACTGTGTTTCCCTACGGTCAATACCTGGATTTTCAGTTTTTTAATTTACATGAAATACTAATAACAGTTATCTGGGCTTATTTAACATTTTACATGTTGCAAATGGCTTGCTTATATAAAATGGTAACTGTACTTACCAAGGCTTTTCTATATCTAATAGCTTCAGATAGACTTTTTTTTTTTAAACTCTGAAGAATTGTAAAACACATTCTCAGGAGGTGATATATAGAAAGCTTTAAGTTTCCAGACCCTACAAGTAAACACTCGTATATCCCACAAGGCAATGTTAGAAAATTACATATTCTGAGTGTCAAATCTCATGTTGTCAAGTTCAGGCAGTTTTCAAAATATCACATATGTTCTTTTCTAGTAAAAAATACACTGACATTAAAGTCCTATCATCCTCTCCAGAAAGATAATAAGAAAAAAAAATACAAGATAATTTAGCTTTTTGGCGTAAAATGATAAATGAGTCATGCTGAAAAGTGGGCAGCTACATCACATAAAAAGATAGCAACTGAGTGCTTTCCAAAGAGCGATCTGACTCAAGCCAAGTAGGTGGTCAGAAGGCTGGGTTGATAGAATGCGTGGCTGATTGCCAGGGTATTTTTGAGCAAAGCAGCTATTCATTTTACCTGCAAAATCAACAGGTCACTTTGACATTGCACATAATAAAAAACAAACCAAAGGATATTTTTAGGCTAAACTAATAGAGCGGTACGACAAGCAAAATAATAGAACCTTCTTCCTTCATGGAGAGCACAGTCTAGGGGCTAATATTTCTGTTCTATGGTCTACATTTTTTTGTCTGTCATCACTTTTTTTTAATTTAAGTTCTATCAGACAAATGAAACGTAGCATTCAGCAGTACTAATATAACCATTTTGGGTTCTGGGGAGAGTTTAAACCTAAAATAAATTATGTATTTTTAAAATATATTATTATTATTTCTATACATGTGCACATATATTTAATATTCTTTTCACTTGTTAATAAATCTTATTTTTTGCCCTAAGTCTTATAGAATATCTACATGTATTAAAGACAGTAAATAGAATGAGAAAATACAATCTAAAATATAAACTAGCTCAAAAATGTGTTTTCTGTGAATAATTATTCATTTAACACTTTGTAATATATCTATATATGCATATGAGGATGCATATGTATATCGATATGGATATATAAGGCATATATGTAAAAACACAACAAAAAAATTGAGGGAATACTTAAAATCCATTGGATATTAAACAAAAACTTGATGAATAATAAAAATATACAATGAAAATAAAAAGCACTTAGTATTTGCAAGCAAAATAACTCATATTTCTATTTAAATTATATGTATGTGTGTACATAAAGTATAAAATATAATTAGCATTAAAATTTACATATAATACATGTAAATAACATGTGCAATAAATATGAGTACTAATATTCCATAGTTATTAATTAAATGTGTTTTAATGGGTATAATATACATTTCTAATAGATACAGAAAAAGAACAAAAGCTGTCATTTCAAAAAGACATTATTTTATTTTATTTATTTTTTTGCAGTTTTTGGCCGGGGTTGGGTTTGAACCAGCCACCTTTGGCATATGGGGCCTGTACCCTACTCCTTTGAGCTGCAGTACCACCCAAGACATTTTTTGAAAAAGCTTACATGTTGAAGACAAGGCTATTTAACCAACTAATATGGAAAATTTCAAAAAGCACTTGGTGTGTGTTGGTGTGTGTATGTGTGTGTATGCATATATAAACATGTTTCTTGTTATAAAAAGTTTTTTTACCTTTCTCCAACTGAAAGACCAAGAAACACTTGTTAGTGCTTGATATAAACACTAAGTATGTGTTGCTTTGTATATAACTTTATGTATTCATGTATTCTCAGTGTATGATATAGTTAATAATAATACTAAAGTTAAACACTTTAAATTCATTTATAAACAAGAGTATTAAGGCAATGTCATCTATTCTAGCAAATTATACACAAGGTAATCCATGATACCAGAACCTTAAGCTGCCTAGGCTTTAGGTTAAAGTCTTTCAAATGTGTGAGGACAAATAATTTTCCACTTGTAGAATATTTCCTTTCATAAATCAGCAAATGAATCAAACACAAATTGATGGCTTTTTGATTAGTATCTAGATATTCTAATAGAACAAATTTTTAACACTTTCAGTGACGGTATTATGACTGTACTTATGACAGAACTGACGTATGACTGTAACATAAAATATAATGAGTAACTTATCAAAGGGAATATGGTAAGAATTAAAATTTTAGGAAAAATTTTAGGCAATTTTTGTGATGGCCCAATTTCATTAGTCCAACAACTTTTGTGATCAATACTTCTTTTCTTAAATTTATCTTTTTGTTTTACTTATAACCCCTTACATCTCTAAAAATATTAAAATTATGAAATTCTAGTTTATTAATGGGAGGAAAGAATGTGTAAATGTCTATGAAATTAAAGATATATTGATAGAAATAATATGTATGCATTTATTTGTTTTACCTTGATTGTTCTGAATTCTTATTTGCTAATTTTTCTATGACATTTTTTGGAGGGGCACCATTAAATCCAAAACTAATTAGAAGGACTTCAAAAATGTTCTTGACTAAGCAAAAACTATACTACAAAAATATATGCTGCATCATAGTATTAGCCTTTCTATTTACTGAAAATAAAATAAAACAAAACAAAAAAACCCTGTGATGAGTTGAGATAGCTTTTTACAATGATATCTCTGATTTATACTAGTAAGTGTGGGGATATATAGTGACCCCATTTTAGTAGTGATGACTGTCAAAGAAATGTTATTGATTCATGTCTCAGTTGAAGCAGAAAAATCGATACCAGACAGCTCTAGGGGAGATGTTACTAATGGTTTGACTGTTTTAGAGTCACCTGGGAGACGCCTTTCAAAGACAATCAACATGGCAAAATGAGATCAGTCCATCTATATTGTGGACCAAGTTCAAGGATCTCAAAATTTAATTTGGAGGGAATATATCTTCATTTGTTATTTCCAGCAAAAATGAAAATTTTATGTAGATTGAGTATCGCTCAGATATGTTTATTCTTATAATTCATCATCAGACAACTTTCCATAATGTATTGTTTCAAATATTATCTTGAATATTTAATTTAATGGGAATTCTTCCTGTTAGAAATCAGAATAACATGATTGGCAACACAAATTTTGTATAATTTATTGATTGTCCATCTTTTCCAAAGTTAGTATTTTTGCCTGCCTTTTCAGTTTTCCCAAATGATTGGTGGTAATTTCTTATTGATATATTCTCTAAATTTGAAAGGCAATATAGCCTATTCAATATAATGTGTAGCAAAACAATCTAATCAAAAATGCTTCCAAAATACTGATTTTGGTGACATAAGATTGAAATGTTGAACAGTGTTTCAAATCTTTTAAAAGAAATGTAACCCAATCAGATAATCCTCCTGTAAACTGTTTTTGCAAATTCAAAACTGATACTTAACATAGTCTTTTAAATCAGCTAATTAGGAGGGGAGAGATTTTCATAATGTATCTTAGATTGTCTGGCACACATCATAATATTGTACAGTCAAAAGCTTTTTAATGAATGTTTTTGCTCAAATTGTTCCTGGACATGTATCCTCTGTGCAAAAAACAAAATGATTTGTTAGTATTCTGTGTTTGATTTTCACGTGGCATAAACTCAATTTAAACTGTCTAAACAAACATGGGAATGTATTGGCATACGTAGTTGGAAAAATTCAAGGTATAGCTGGATTAGGAAATCAAATAATATCAAGAGTGTGCCTGTCTTTTTCTGGCTTTACTTTTTTTCTGGAATATTCTAACATCTCTCTGTGTAGAAGTAATTCTTTCCCCTGACTAAGACTTCAAATAGCCCCAACATCATGTAATTTAACAGTACTAAGCCTTAGTGTAAAGAATACTACCCTTATTTTCTGTGTGTCCCAATGTTCATTTTAATCTCTGAAAAAAACATCTAATTGTATTTGAGTTCATGTACTATTGCCCAACTTGGGTTCTACGGTGCACTTGTGATGGGAGAATTTTCTCCATTTGTTTGACAGTACTACCATAGAAAGGGAAGTATATTAGTCCCAAGATTTCTTTTTTTTTTTTATTGTTGGGTTGGGGATTCATTAAGGATACAAAGAACCAGGTTACAATGTTTGCATTTGTTAGGTAAAGTCCCTCTCATAATTGTGTCCCATCCCCAAAAGGTGTGTCACACACCTTGAACCCCCCACTCCCTCCCTTCTTCTCTCTCTCTGCTCATCCCTTTCCCCCATCTCCTCACTCCTTCCCTCTCTATACTCTCACCTTCCCCACTGTGTACTAGGTCATTAATT
>CAUYQV010136364.1:0-10765 GCA_963574575.1 Galagoides demidoff | reverse complement strand
TGAGACAGAGCCTCAAGCTATCCCCCTGGGTAGAGTGCCATGGCATCACAGCTCATAGCAACCTCCAACTCCTGGGCTCAAGCGAGTCTCCTGCCTCCGCCTCCCAAGTAGCTGGGACCACAGGCACCTGCCACAACGCCCGACCATTTTTTGGTTGCAGCCATCATTGTTGTTTGGCGGGCCCCGGCTGGGGATTCAAACCCACCACCTTAGGTGTACGTGGCTGGCACCCTAGCCGATTGAGCCACAGGCACCGAGCCTCCCTGACAGCTTTCTGAATCCCAGCGAAATCATTACATTTGAGAAGTATACTCAGCAAATTGATGAGATGTACCTAAAACTGCAGCCAGCGTTTATCAACAGAAAGGGCCTAATTCTTCACAGCACCTGACTACATGTTGTACAACCAGTGCTTCAAAAATTGAACAGATCAGGCTATGAAGTTTTGCCTCATCTGCCATATTCACCTGACCTCTTGCCAACTGACTGCCACTTCTTCAAGCATCTCAACAACTTTTTGCTGGGAAAACCTTTCCTCAATTAGCAGAATGAAGAAAATGCTTCCCAAGAGTTCATCAAATCCTGCATGGATTTTTATGCTACATGAAGAAACAAATTTATTGGCTTGGCGCCTGTGGCTCAATCGGCTAAGGCGCAGCCACGTACACCTAAGGTGGCAGGTTCGAATCCCCAGCCCGGGCCCGCCAAACAACAATGATGGCTGCAACCCAAAAAAAAAAAAAAATAATGGCCAGGCGTTGTGGCAGGCGCCTGTAGTCCCAGCTACTTAGGAGGCTGAGGCAGGAGACTTGCTTGAGGCCAGGAGTTGGAGGTTGCTGTGAGCTGTGATGCCATAGCACTCTGCCCAGGGGGATAGCTTGAGGATCCATCTCAAAAAAAAGAAACAAATTTATTTCTCATTGGCAACAGCAAATTGATTGTAATCATTCCTATTTTGATTAATAAAGAGGTTTTGAGCCTAATTATAATGATTTAAAATTCATGATCCAAAACTGCAGTTACTTTTGTACCAACCTGAATAGTTAAATGAAGTCATTTAATACATGCCCTCAGAGTTTTGGGATATTGAAACCCTTTTAACCCTCAGACTTACAGAGTAATTTTAATTGACTAAATAAAAATGACTTATGATAATTTAAACATATTTCTGAGAATCTTGATATCCAATCTTTCCTTCTTTTCTTGCTATATACTAGCAATGAACCATCTAAGTGGTCAGAGACTTTATGGAAAAGTGCTTCGTGCTACACTGTCCAAACATCAAGCAGTTCAGCTTCCTCGAGAGGGACAAGAAGACCAAGGTCTGACGAAGGATTTCAGCAATAGTCCTTTGCATCGCTTTAAAAAGCCTGGCTCTAAAAACTTCCAAAATATTTTTCCACCATCAGCCACTTTGCATCTTTCCAACATTCCGTATGTACCTAATGAGTTGTTATTTATTGTGATAATTAATCTTTATTTTGCTTTGTATTTTTTCTGTAAAATTTCAGGGGATTTAGGTGACTAATCATCTACAATACATGATTTGGGACAGGAAAACCTCCGAAACTCTAACATAGCAGTTGTCCTGGTTAACAGTTTCTTGTAAGATAATCTGTCATCATGCCTTTAGCACGTTATATCTCTTGCCATACACTCTAAAATTGAAAGATATCAGTGTTTTAAAATTTACTTTTCAAATAAAGAATTAGGACCTAGATACTAGATATTAAAGGTCATACGAATAAGTGTATGCAGAAGTATTGGTATATTTTCATCTATCCCTTGGTAGAAGTAATGACTCATATGTAACCAATATGGCAAAAGCAAATAATTTATGTATCTAAGAATTTGGTAAAAATGAATTATGTACTTTTTATCTGTAAATTGCAGAGCCCTGTGTATGTTAAATACTTAAAAGCTAAAAGTTATTTTCCTGTGGTCACTTCACAGGTCTCTTTATTAACCAGTGTTGTATTAGATGTTCTTTATCTCCTAACCCAGAGGTTGACAAACTACAGCTCATGACCGCTTTGGTATGGCCCATGTGCTTAACGAAGTAATTTTTACTTTTTAAAATGAAAGAAAAAAAATTTTGATGTGAGGCAATTATATGCCATTCAAAATTCACCTTTCATAAATAAAGTTCTTACTATACAGCTATACTCCCTCATTTAGCTGTTACTTGTGTCTGCTTCTGAGCTGCAACAGCAAAGCTGATGAGTTGCAGTAGAGACTCAGGCCCACAGAGCCTACCTAGGACATTGTAGAAAATACCTGACAATTCCTGTTCTAATTCTCAAAGTCCTTGATCTGCAAAAATGGCAATTTTGAATAATTTAAGCTAATGCATATAGGGGGTAAGCATTCAAAACAGGAGATAAAAGCTGTGGGATAGGGTGCATGTAAAAATGTAAAGACTGAGTGAGTGGAGAGACATAAAGTTCTGGAACATTATTGAGAATGAGAATGAGCGCTGGATAGGAGTAGAAAGAATTGCCCATAATAAGTTGAATGCCTGGTCTTCAGGTAGGTCTTAGTCTACATGGAGAAACCTTGAATCTGAATTCAGCAGTGGATCAAACCTCATGCTAGCGAGGAAACTGGAGGAGTCATTTAAGAAAAAAATAGGCCATGTGCAGTGGCTCATTCCTGTAATCCCAGCACTTTGGGAGGCCTATGCAGGCAGACTGCTTGAGGCCAGAAGTTCAAGACTAGCCTAGGCAGTAATGAGACTTTGTCTCTACAAAGAAATTTAAAGATTAGCTGGGACTACAGGGAGAGAGGCAGGAGGATCACTTGAACCCAGGAATTCAAGGTTGCAGTAGGCTGTTGTGATTGGGCCATTGCAGTTCATCCTAGTTACAGGATAAGACCCCGTCTCAAAAGAAACAAACAAAAATAAATTACCTGGATGTAGAAATTTAGCAACCCATCACTGAGGAATATGTGTAGGGAACAATTAATTATTGAGGCAGGCCCCTATCATAATTAGTTTCTTAAATACGGTGCATCATGCAGGAGTTGATTGCCAGTTGCTGCAACCTATGGACAGGTAGGAAAAAGAGGAAACGACATGAATATTTTTGAACTATCTTCCAAGTTCTGGGCACTATGCTGATGCTTTACACATGCTGACTGACTTAATCTTCGTAACAACTTTTTCTTTAAGAAATTATGATTAGGCTGAGTGCTGTGGCTCAAATGGCTAAGGCACCAACCACATACACCTAAGGTGGTGGGTTTGAATCCAGCCTGGGCCCACCAAACAACAATGATGGCTGCAACCAAAAAATAGCCAGGTGTTGTGGCGGGTGTCTGTGGTCCCAGCTGCTTGGGAGGCAGAGGCAGGAGACTTGCTTGAGCCCAGAAGTTGGAGAGTTGGAGGTTGCTGTGAGCTATGATGCCACAGCACTCTGCCCAGGGAGACAGCTTGAGGCTCTGTCTCCAAAAAAAAAAAAAAAAAAAGAAATTATGATTAAGTACATTCATATTATTGTGCAGCCATCACCTCTGTCCGTCTACCTCACATTTTCATCATGCCAGACTGAAACTCTATACCTGTTAAGCAAATCAACTCCCCATTCTCCCTAACTCTCTGCCCCTGGTAATCACTTTTTCCTGTTTTTTGTTAGTTTATCCATAGTAGCTTTTTAAGTAAGGTCATTAGTTTCATCTTATTAATGAAACTAAGACTCAAGTTGAATTAAGTTACACAAAGTAAAATACCAAGTGAGTGAACTCTATCTGTTTCCCTTCAGAGCCGGTGATTGTTCTGCTGCACCAGCCTGGCCAGAAGTCATGAGAAGATGCATCTGCTTAAAAGGCAGTTGATTCTCATGGGATAGGCCACTATGTCATATGCCACTGCATTACAGATCGCCCCGAAACTTAACAGCTTAACTCAGTGTCTAATGTTTATTATATCATACTACTATTGTGAGTCAGGAATTTAGAAGTGGCTCAGCAGAGTGGTTTTGACTGGGAGTCTGATAAGGTTACAGTCAAGATGCTGTTGGGCAAAGGTGTGATCTGATGAAGGCTAGAGCTAGAGAATCCACTTCCAAAGTGTGTGAGTCAGGGACCTGTTTGTTGACAGAAAGTTTCAGTTTCTTGTCATGAAGACTTCTCCATGGTGTCCTCATGAAATGGGAACTGGCTTCTTCTAAAGCTCATGATTCAGGAGAAGCTGTAGAAACCACAGGGTCTCTCAGGTTCTTTCTCACATGTTGTCATTTCTACAGTATGTTAAGTGTTACAGAGAGCAATGCCCAGGGATGTAAACATTAGGAGGCAAGAGTAATTGAGGGCCATCTTAGAGCCTGGCTACTATCCAACACACATTCAGAATTACCCTGAAAATAGTTAAAAATATAGACTCCAGACTACAGCAGACAAATCAGAGCTAGGAAAGTACTTTAAAAGTGCTAGAGTTAATTACTGAAGCCAGTAGTATGAATAATAATCACTTTAAAGCATACATATAGAAAAATTTCCTTGCCTTTTATATACCTGCCTGTGTCTTCTATAAACATTGAGACAGAATTCCATTGCTTGAGGAAATATATGATGTGTTAGTTTTGGACATCTTTTGGGATACTCCTAAATCACGTTTTTGTTACATGTCTTCTAACTTGAAGAAATAGTCTAGAGATTAGATGATTGCAAGAGTTAATCTTTGCTTCTTTTGAAAATTGGGGCTAAGGTAGTTGACTCTCTCTGATGTTTCCACAGCCCTTCTGTTACAGTGGATGATCTGAAGAGCCTTTTCATAGATGCTGGATGTTCAGTGAAGGCTTTTAAATTCTTTCAGTAAGTCCTTGCTTTCAAGAAATACATTAACATTATTTAATATTATATGCAGATTTTTAAGATCGTTTGGTAAAGTCTTCTGGCGGGGGAAGGAGTTTCGAAGCAAAATTAATTTGAAATCCTTTTATTTTTTTCTTATACTATTTTCAGGAAAGATCGCAAAATGGCACTCATTCAGTTGGGATCTGTGGAAGAAGCAATCCAGGCCCTCATTGAGCTTCATAACCATGATCTTGGAGAAAATCACCACCTCAGAGTTTCTTTCTCAAAATCTACAATCTGACTTTTCTGTGAATCTTTCTCCTGAAACTGGACCACAATTTCAGTAAAACCTTCAGACATAGACTGAAAAAGCTCAAGACCAATTCTGCCTCTTTGACAAAAATAACTTTCTGAATTTGATATTCAAGTATATTTTAAAAAATCAAAGGATGTTCTTTTTTTCTATTTTGTTTCCCTGCCAGTATGTGATCAAAGGTTTGTTTTTTCTTTGTACCATGGTCTCTATGAAAATAATCTTCAGGAAAAAATATTTTTTCAATAATTTAAATCCCTATATTAAATTAGATTTCAAGAGGATGAAATGAACTTTTAGTTTGGGTCCATATCAGCCTTACACAACATTTCTAAACTCCTTTGTACTTTGAAAAATTTAAACATATGGACTTTTAAAATTATTCAGTGTAATTTAAATCACTTACAACCAGTTTTTAACCTTGTTATTCAGAAGCTTGACCCCTTTAGGAAATTATGTTCACTTATTAATTACATCAAGTATTTGCCATATTAAGTTGTATTAGAAGCAGATTTATAAACCTACATATTTTCTTTCAGTGATAACTTTTTTTCACTGGAAGACACATCTTTGAATAATGCCTATCTTCAACTTTTCAAGACTATTTGGAAAAATGAAGTTTCTTAGCTGTCCCCAGGGAAATTAAGCAGAATCCAACTAGAATCTATTAAGATGTCAGAACAATTAATAATTTTATTAGGAAAAATCATGTTTTAAATTTCAACATAATACTTATTTGTCAATAATATCTTGGAACATTTTAAAAGAAAAATCCTACATATGAACTACTTTTTTATAATTGTTTTCAGAAAAAAAGTTTACAGTCTTAAGGAAAATATTCAGGTCTATCATATGGTTTGACAGATTTTTTAAAAGTTATTTTTGGTAAGGTCTTCTTTTAAAAAAAATTAATCTCAAGGGTTTTTTGTACCACTATAATCTCTAATACTTATTCAGAATTACCGTGTATTTACTTAATTTCTTATTATGTGCCTTATTACGTGCTTAAGATACAATAGGTTAGAGTTTTATCTAAATATCTTGAAAGCTATATTGTGGGCTTGGTGAGCATTTTGTTTTTTCTTTCCCTGTTTTGGTAAAGATTTAAAAATGTTTTTCATTGCAATTTTAAGTGGTTTTCAATAAGTAATAGTTTATATTCAAATTTTTGGTGCTTTGGTGTAGAGATGGGGTGGGAAGGGTGAATGGTTTGGGGAATAACTCAGTGCACACCTGTAGGCCTCTTTACATTGCGACTGATAGCAGTTATTGCTAGTTATTGCATACCACTTTGGGGCTGTAGAATGCAATCTCAGTTTTGTCTTTATTGTCCATCAGAATTTATCTCAGGATTACTTGGTTTTTCTCAGTACTCAAATGACAATATGGTTTTCTCTGTTAATGTAATTTCATAACTGAGTGCCCACATATTTGGGGTATGAGAAGGTGGGTTGTTTTTCATATTCTGTCTCTCTCTTTCTCTTTTTGGTTGAATGTATGAGTACATTTTAATGTTGCCTCAGTGATTGTAAAATGTAAATTTTGATTTTGTTAATTTTTCTTTCGTGTTTGATCGAATTTTTTTTAAAGCCGAATTTGTCAATTCTTTGTCCACTCCTTTTACACTTTGCAGGTTTTGAAAATGGCTCCTCTCAATTTTTAAAAGAAAATCTTACCAGGCATAGTGGAATGTGCCTGTAGCCCTAGTTACTCAGGAGGCTGAGGCAGGAGGATCACTTGAGCCCAGGGATCGGAGGCTATAATGAGCACATACATAAACAGTCATTGCACTCCTGCCTGGGCAAGATTGTGAGAGTATCTTTATCTCTTTTTTATGTTCTAGCCATTAATTTGAACATAGAGAGGTTGTTACAAAAGAAAGTTAACAAACATTAGAGACAACAAGAGGTATTAAAAAGCAGAATTCACTCAACACTGAGCAACACTTGTTAGAGTAGGAAGGAGGATACTCAGTTATAATCTTTCAAATGAATCTGCTTAGTATTGGTTGGGTGGATAGATGTAATCCTGTATGTAGTGTTGAGGTTTTATTTGTTTTTACTTATGAACCACTGGGAGGGGGAGAAGGAAAAAATTTTCTTTGAGAAAGATCCCCAATCTTTTTTTTCTTCCACATGGGCACTATTATAATTTTCAGTGACATGTTAAATTGGATTATTTCATTTGCTTTGAGTTCAGAATCACTGTGTAATTTATTAATTCATGATTCTCATAACATTCAGTGTAAGTGTAGCAAAAGTTACTAATAGCAGAAGGGAGAATATAATGGTGTTGAATGTAATTTTGTTGAATAGCAGAAGGGAGAGCATCATGGTGTTGAAGTAGGGAATGGCCTTTAAATCTGTGGGAGAGAACTGTTGGATCCTTTTCAGGGATTTGTGTAAGAGGGTATGTGTGTTGTGTGTGTGTGTGCGCGTGTGTGTAGATAAGTATATATACATACATACACTCTTCTGAAGTTGTATATACATGTGCACATTACATACATTTTAATTTATTGACAAAGAAAATTAACCAAACTAAGATTTGGAAAAGTGGGATGTTCTTGTTTTAAAATAGCATGTTTGAAACCATCAGTTTGTGTTTAAAATTAGCTGTAGCACAAGAGTGTTGTCCATATTGATCTATTTGCTGTTTGAATTATAGAGATCTACAGTATTTGTGTTGGCATAGTGTTTGTAAAAAGATTTAAAAATACCAGGGTGGTGGAAAATCTAGATCTTTGTATTTTTGTTTTGGCATGCATGCATTCACTATCTTCTAAACAGTAGTTTATTTTTGCTGTTAATCTATCATAGTATGCTATTTCTAAATTTATTTACTTTATTTTAAAGAGTATTGTCTTATCGCTTCAAGTTGTCTTGACTTTCACACAATATATATATTCAGGACTTTAAAAAATAGCAGTACATGTTTAACAGAAGCAAGCAATCTATGCCAAAATAGTTTACTTTGAGATCTGAATAACTTGCAGAGTGGTAAAATGTGTTTCGTGTAAGATACAAGTAGAAAAATGACCCAGTATCTTAACTGATACTTACTGGAGAGACCCCATAGCGCTTACAGAATGCCATAAATTCTTTAAGACTAAATATTTTAATCAGTTATTTGAAGTAATGTTTCTGATTTACTGTTGAAAGTTGCAGAACTCACAGTATAGTTATAGACAATGCTGCCTAATTCCTTATGGGAGCAAGGCCTTCTTTGGCTCGGCCTACTATGACTATCCTAGGTTGTGCTTTAGTTTTTAAGTAGCTCTTATGAATGTCTCTGTTCAGCATGTTTTTATATCGGGTATATTATCATGCATTTTTCTCTTCTGTTCCCACTAAATATTTTTAGACACAAAAAAAGACAAAACTCAGAAGTACACATCTTTTCCCCCAGTGAGTCACTTAAAAACCTAAGTTTGCCAAACCATCACCTATCTCTTAGAAAACCTAATGTGTACTGCTATTTTTAAAACCAAAAAGAGACAGCATGACTATGCATCGAGCATTTTTCTTAGCCTTCCCTTTGTCTTGATCTGTTGTTAACAAGAACAAAACTGCCAGACTTAAAATATTCTACTATTGTGCTGAAAGAAATAACTACTTCGATTGCACAATATTTAAAAATATAACTCAGCTGTCTTTTAAAAGAGTTGTATTGTTATCTGCAAGACTATTTGCAGTCTTTTTTCAGAGCAAATTCTAACAGCTAGTTGTAAATGGTTTAAAAAATAGAAAATTATTAAAATCTTAGTTTTGGGAGTTTTATAGAGGGAGGAAAAACAGGACCAAAGTTTATGTGCCTTCTTCAGTAGTCTTAATCTTTTCTTCCTATTTGAGACTAAGGTAGTATCAGTATTCTGGTTTTCAGGAAATATGTAGTATACAGTTTTTAAAGAATGTTGTCCCACAAACTATATAAGCAAAGAATCTTAAACTGTATAAATGAAGTCTCAGTTACACTTCTGCCTTTATCACATAATATTCATTATCGAGCATTGTGCAGGTCCAAGAGCAGAGCTGCTCTCAATCTTTGTGGTAGTTACCTTAGTTTTTATAACCTGAGGCATATGTTCCAGAGAACAGGGATAGTTGTCTGATCTAGTAACCTTTGTGATAATAGTCATGATTGAAAGCTGCTTGTAGCAAGCTTAAATCCACATCGTCAACAGTTTTGTTTTGTTTTCTTTTCATTATTATTTTCAGTTCTTGGATCTATGTGTAGTTGTAATGACAGATACTTAAATAGCTATTTTTTGATGCTGTTTTAAAAGAATCATACTCTGGCCTTTTCCCCCCCTTATCATTGTTACCCAGCTCTTTTAAAAATTCATCCAATATCCAGAAAGTACTAATTATAAAGATTGCTGACCACACAAAGTTTTGCATTAAAATGTCACCTCATTGCTCTGACCAAAGACTGTCTGTTCTAGTTTTAACTCTTCTCTGTGAAGCATATTCCCCAAGCTCCTTTCTGACAGAAGACCCGTGCAGAGCACCTTTACTTTCTATATCCTATTGGTGAATAGACTACTAGAGAAAATGGGAGTTTAACTGTGAACAGAATGGATTAGAATGACAATGGTTTGATGGGCATTTTCAGTACTGTATTTAAGAAAAAAAAAATAGCACAGCTAGGAGCCTCTGACATTGTCTTGTTTTTTATGTGGTCTGTTCATAAAAATTCCTTTTTTCAGTTTGTAAGAATGTTCATCTAACAGAAGAAAATGCTGTAAATATTTCTAGCAACATTCTTTTTAACCAGACCAAAAAAGAAAAAGAGGTTTTGGGGAACAAGTTAACATATAAAGTGGTTTTATATAAAACAGCAATTGTCTTGTATATTTTGATAAGGAACAGTACCAGCTTTTATTTGTAACAGAGTTTGTGGCATTGGAAGAAAAGGATTCTGTGATTTTTTGAAGTGAATTATGTTATAAATGCAAAGAGAAGATAAAATATTAAAAAACATTTTCTAAATGCGTAGTGCATGGTTAATTCAAGCTTGTGTACACTACAGTATATTCCATTTTTGTTCAGTTTGTAAATTTGCTATTAATATCTCTAATCTCTTTTCCTATCAAGTATAGCATTGTAGCATGCCTTTTAATAAATGTCATGACATCTGTACTCTCTTAAAATTTTTCTGTGTTCTTGTCTGTACTTTGGGTTTCCCCTTGTCTTATCTGTAATTCTAATGATGTCATATTTTATTTTCTTTTTCATAGCCATCCATCTAAACATGTCATAGTTAGATAATAGCAAGCGTGTATTCAGATAACTTTGAAAAGAAAATGACCTCAATCTACTACTACCTCTCTTTTAACTTAGGAATAATTCTCATTTTGAAGAGCAGAGTGCCTTTCTAATTTTCCTGTAATGGGCCTTCTGTGGCATCTCCCTTGAGTTCAAGTACATGTAGCATGCTTGCTGACACGCGCCTTTTCTCTCTCCCTCTCCTCCCATGAGTACAAAGCCAAACAAGAGTTGGAGCACTTTTTTTTTTTTTTTTTGAGACAGAGCCTCAAGCTGTCACCCTGGGTAGAGTGCCATGGCTTCACTGCTCACAGCAACCTCCAACTCCTGGGCTCAAGCGAGTCTCCTGCCTCAGCCTCCCAAGTAGCTGGGACCATAGGCACCCGCCACG
>CAUYQV010136363.1:0-20912 GCA_963574575.1 Galagoides demidoff | reverse complement strand
AAAAAAAAAAAAATTTCTCTTGTTATTTAAGTAAGACAATAAATATATTTAGAATTTTGAAAACTTTGTTTTATAACTATAACAATGTTATTTTGTAATTAAAGGCATGGTGATTTATTTATTTATATTTATTGATTTTTGAGATAGTCTCACTTTGTTGCCCTGGGTAGAGTGCGGTGGTATCATAGCTCACAGCAACCTCCAACTCCTGGGCTTGAGCAATCTTCTTGCTTCAGTCTCCCAAGGCTGGGACTACAGGTAGCCACCACAACACCTGGCTAGTTTTTCTATTTTTAGTAGAGACAGCATCTCCCCCCGCCCCCCACCTTCTAGAGTGCTAGGATTACAGGTGTGAACCCCCCCCCCCAGCCCAAGAGCATGGTGATTTTAATTCTTGGATTCTTAATTCATTCTTCATGTTGCTACACTATCTACCAAGAGAAAACATTTTAAAATTCTTGTCTCTCTATATAAATGTTGTCTATAAACTGTAGCATTTATCTGTGGATGTGACTGTCTTTCACAGAACCAATAGGACAGTGAAAGTGTAGTATTTTTTTATCATATAAAATAATGAAATATCTAATTTTGTGCTAATCTTTATTAAGACATTTCTATAAGATAATGTGTCTATTGATTTGTTTTCTTGTTTATTGACATTATAACAAAAAGGAAAGGTAATAATTGTTTAGAGGTAGAGATTTCTTTTGTGAGCTAATAACTACTAGCTTAATCCTCCCACTTATGTGAAGAATGTTTTGGACACAAAAAAGTTAGTGGATAGTAGTATATAAGTCAGCCCTTATAAAGAGTTTACCAGACCTGTCAAAAATCTAGCATGGCCTACAACCATTAACTGTTCTGGATTATTTGAGGGGGTGTGTGTGTGTGTGTGTGTATATATATATATATTTTTTGAGACAGAGCCTCAAGCTGTCCCCCTGGGTAGAGTGCTGTGGCATCTCAGCTCACAGCAACCTCC
This sequence comes from Galagoides demidoff, assembly GCA_963574575.1. Classification (NCBI taxonomy): domain Eukaryota; kingdom Metazoa; phylum Chordata; class Mammalia; order Primates; family Galagidae; genus Galagoides; species Galagoides demidoff. The sequence continues at coordinate 19,930 of CAUYQV010136363.1, read as the reverse complement.
AACTCCTGGGCTCAGGCGAGTCTCCTGCCTCAGCCTCCCAAGTAGCTGGGACCACAGGTGCCCGCCACAACGCCCAGCTATTTTTTTTTTTTTTTGGTTGCAGCTATCATTGTTGTTTGGTGGGCCCAGGCTGGATTCAAACCCGCCACCTTGGGTGTACATGGCTGGTGCCTTAGCCACTTGAGCCACAGGCGCCGAGCCTTTTATTTTTTAATATAGTCTTCTTTATGACAAGATTAAGATAGTAACTTATAAAAACATCTTTACTCTGAAGACACGATTGTTTGATTTCTCCTAACCGTAATTTGGTTTGGAAACTTACAAACTATTTTATTTTTCATTCTTTAAATCAAGGCTGGGCCTTCGAGCAGGAGACAGCAAACACTTTCTGTAAAAGGGCTAGGTGATAAATATTTTAAGCTTGGTGGACCATGTGTCTGCTGTCACAACTGTTCAGCTTTGTCCTTATAGCTGAAAGCAGCCATAGACAACATGGAAATGAACAGATGTAACTAAGGTGAAAGGAAATTTCATTGACAGGCTGACCACTGCTTTAGACTATAAAATTTACTTCTTACAGTCTTTTTGATAAAAATTTCAGATACAGTTTATTTCCTTTATGAATAAATCTTTTAATTTGTGCTAGCAGATGTTAATGTTTAATTGATAGAGCACAAAACTGAACCTAGATAAGCCCATGTTAGCTTCTTATGTCATAGAATTTTGTTACTGTAATTTGAAAGAAATAGAAATGACTTGGACCCTGGAGTCAGAACAGACTTTTTACCTAACTGTACCTGATTGTTTCCTGACTATGGACAATTTTTTTTATGTCCTGCAACTTTAATTTTTTTAATCCATAAAATAGGAACAATTGTAGCTGTCTCCTTAGGGTTGTTATATTTCCCCTTTAACTCTCTTTTTATAAATTCAATTTAGTAAGGTTCATTTAGTTGTTAACTTGTGCTTCTTTCAGAACCTAGGAAAGACCAGCACAAAGATGAGCAAGTACCTCTATTCTTGTCATACTGAGCAGTTCAAACTCCTAGAATTACAAAATGCTTTAACATTTATGTCAGATAGTTTTTAAGACATTTTTTCTGTTTCTATTAATGTTTGAATTTTTAGTTTTACAGATTTTCTTGGGCAGATTATAGCATATTATTATAAAAATATGGAATAAATTTTGATCTTTGTTAATGAAAGCCTGCTCTAGAATTTGTAAGAATTCAAAGTATAAAATATCCTGTATATACTCAAGTATGAAGTTTTAGCTAAGATGTGAAAGCATAGTAAAATATATCCTTTGTAACTTTGCAACTTGGGGACAGAATGAAAGGTCATTGAAACTATAGAATTTTGTAAGATACTTCAAAAGATTCCTCTGACAGCAGTAGGAGAACAGAATGAAATAGGACAAGAGTGAAGTAAAAAAAAAAGTGCAGCCAACGAATGATTATTGCTTGAATGGCTGAAGAAGAAATGAAGGGAAATCAACAGCTTCAAGATATATTTAGTAGATTACATTTTCTGGAAATGATAGATGCTATTAGAGGCTTAGGAGAATAATTGACTTCCAGGTTTTTGCCTTCCACAACTGGAAAACCATGATACGTTTGCTAAGGTGAGAAAACATTAGAAAGAGAATTAAGGATGGAGGATGGGGATGGGTCATGAATTCTGTTTTGGACCTTTTTAATACAGGCAAATCTCAATGAATTTGAGAGAGGAAATAAAGGGCACAGTTAGAGGGGAATGAAAGGCAGAAGGTTTTTAAATGACAATTCTAAGGATCCAATTTTGAAGTTTTAAAATTGAAAGGGGGGGTGGTAAATCAAAAGAAAAACTCCTTAAGAAAGTCTAGAAAGAGCATACCAAAGTGGAATTATTGACCTTAAACAAGAGGTGCAATAGCTCTACTGTTTCAACCAGAGAAAGTTAGAAGACAGCTGTGTAAGTAGGAACTGTTTTCTCTGAGGTATGGGACTATTATTTGGGGTAATGAAGGGGAACAGGAATCAGTAGCTTGAGAGGAGTAGAAATTTAAAATAGTTATGGTGACTATTGAATTGAGAAACATAGTAGAATGAATCTCTGACAGCATTAAGGTACACTTTTTAATTTAATGAATATAATTTAAATATTAAATTAGATTTGGAGGAAAACAGCAAGAAAGTGAACTCTACTTAGCAGAAAAGGTCACTGATGATCCTCTAAACTTTTACATATTGACATCAGTTTGCCAAGACCTAGTGCTACCCTGGACATTAAAGCAGGGACATTATTTGCAGTACCCCAATTATAGCTGCTATACATCCTCACTGTAGTATATTATTTCATTTAACTTTTAGTGTTACTTGTGTTGGTTAGGCCTATTTTGTTTCTAACTCATGTTCTTTTTTTCCCATCTAGGCAGGCAGAAGTCCTGAAGGCTGACATGACAGGTATTGGCTGGCTTGTTTCTTTTTCACAACTATTAATAGAAGAATATTCTCATTCCTATATTACTCTTAGCTCTAAATCCTGTCCTAGTTGCCAAAAGGGATGATAACTTAGTATTTGCTTTAAGTATTTATTGTTGTTAATACTTTGAATTCTCATTTAAATAACCTGTCAAGAATTTTGTTTGCTACACTGAATTGAATGTTTGTTAATTTAATGTATATATTTACTAAATTTTTATGAACTTCCCAGTGATTTAAGACATACCAAAAAATAATTCATACCCCATATAAACCTAAGTATATTATGGTATTAGATCAGTATCTTCCTGGGAAAATGTTCTTTTCCTATTTATAATTAGCAAAACTGGAGTAGTAGGTAAACCTTCAGAAGAAATAGTTCTAGGAAAACTCTGCTGAACATCCTTGAAGTTGAATGAGCTCCTTTGCTGCCTTACTTTCTTTTCTCCCATATCTTTGTGGCTTGAATAGTAGCTGGGGTCTTTTTGAAAGAATAACTACTGAATTTAGCCACCGAAAAGAGATGATTTTTACTCCAGAATTAGGAAATACATGGTAATGATTATGTAGTGATCAGTATGCCTTCCATTATAATGTATGGTAAATGTAAGAGGAATATATGATAATGGATATCATTGTAATCTTTGAAGGATTTAGTTCTGAAGTGAAATTTATGAAGAATTATTAAATTATTGTGGTGGTAACCAACACACATGTCAAGGTTTATAATTGAAGAGGATTGTTGAGATGTCTTTTTCTTAATTCTGGCATCACAGGCTAATGTTCTAAGATATCCTGGGTATATTTATTGTCAACTTGTTCAAGGAAAAAGACAAAGAAAATACAAATAAGAAAGCTTATTATAGATTTACTTAGTTAACACCTAAATTCTTTCCATTATTAACAGATTATCATCATCATCTATGTTGTGTATGTCAGTGTTGGCTCTGAGCTACTCTTGAATTGTCTTTGAAAGCATATGCATTCCGAGCATGGTGGCATGCACCTGTAGTCCCAGCTACTTGGGAGGCTGAGGAGGGAGGATCATTTGAGCCCTGGACTTTGAGGCTATAGTGAGCTATGATGGTGCCCCCATACTCTAGCCTAGCCATAGAGTGAGATCTCTCTAAAAAAGAGAGAGAGAATGAAAGCATGTTCTGTATTGTGTGACAGAAGCAATGCATGGAGCAACATCAAGCTGTCTGTACCATTTACTTTTTCTTAAATATTGAACATCCTTAGTAAATAGTCTTAGGGTTTGACTCGTATAGGGGACCATTGGCTGCCCACGAACTTTAAGATATTAAATCTACTAATTTAAATGACAGTTTGTGTGATAGATAAGACTTAATTTCTTACAGTTCCCTTTCTTGCCAATGATGAGTTGAAGCATGGTTGAATAAGTCTATAAATCTATTATATTTAGTGATTAAAAACTTAGTGAGGGACCACAAGTTGATACTAGAGTGTTACAGCCAGCAAACTCTTGGGAGCCTTAACTCACATATCCAGGAGATTCTCTGCAGAATAGGATTGTAATGACTATAGGTACTAATAACAAACCTAAAGAACAGTGAAGATTATGCCATTGTGTAGCAGCAGAACTCCTAACTGCAACCAAATAGTCTAACTAGTTACCAGAAGTATATAATTGAAAAGTCTGTTTTTAAGTTCTTCCACTGAGGCAGCTTACTATCAATTATTGCACTCAAGCGCAATAATCAGAAAGGTTAACATGCCTTACAGGACTTTGGCAGACTGTGTGGCCCCAATTTTACATTATGTATAGTCATATACATTATGTATAGCCTGACCTCCTGATTTCATCCTGTACTTAGCATCTCATCTGGCTTTTTGAGCAGTTTAATCTCAATCTCTAACCTGTCCTTCTTTACATTAAATGACAAGTGTGGATTGCTTACAAATGCGTCTTGGAAAGCAGTCTGCCACTCATTAAAATACTGTATTTTACTAGGTAAAATGCATTCCTGTGTATAATGTGCACCCATGTTTTTTCCCAAACTTTCAGGAAAATACACCTTGATTTTCCAGCTGGCTCTCCGCTGGGAGTAACAAATCTGGGGAGGCTAGCACACCCCTGGCAAACATGCAGATCACCTTCTGTGAAGGCTGCTGTTTCACTGTCTCACCTAACACGTTGGGGGCTGTGGTCTGCATGTTTGGAGCTTCTGAGGCCCCTTGGCCTATGGGCAGCCAGGGGGGTGCCTGGGGCCTGTGTGGGGCTCCCAGTACCCTCTTTGCAACTGGGCCTTGGGCCTCAGTGCTCACCCAACACAACTGCAGCCCTCCTCACCAGCCCCCCCACTGCCCCCTCCCCTGATTGCAACTCTTGCTGGTGGCCTGCTCCAGCTTACTTCCACCAGATCCCAGATCCTCCTGGACTGGAACTCAGTGCACTCAGCAGGCCCAGGCAGGAGCTCCACCACTCCCAAGCCATACTACCCATATATAATGTGTACCCTTATTTTTCTCTCAAAAATTCAGGCTAAAAGGTGGCCATTATACATGACAAAATACAGTAATGCTCACTGTGATGGCTTTAATGGAACAATAGCAGAATATTCAAGCAACCACTGGGTAGTGAGCTGACATGGAATTCTGTAAGGATATTTGTAGGAATGATTCAAAAGAAAAAGAAGAAAGCTTATTTGGAAAAAGATATAGTTAATCAGAATAAACAGACCACCTTGGCAGTCTATTATTTCAGGTGGAGTGACTTACTATGTGGCATATGGCTTCCTATGATATAAATAGGTAGAAATTTATAATGAAACCAAAGGGCCAACCATTCTTTTTTTTTAGCCATTTTCATTGTATGATGTTATTCCAAAGCTGAAAGCATAGAAGCATTTTAAACCAAATTTAGTCTTTAGCCAAAAGGTGAAAGTCATTATTTGAAATGTAGTGATATGAAATTTCTGCAGTATTCTATGGAATATACTTAAAGCAGGTTTTGCTTTAGGGAATAGAGAAGGAAGGAATCTTTGGTGTGGTGTAATAGTTTTATCTGTCTGTATCTATCTATCTACTGTAATGTTTGTGTTTTGTTACTCAGATTCTAAGCTGGGTCCAGCTGAAGTCTGGACATCCAGGCAAGCTCTGCAGGACCTGTACCAGAAAATGCTAGTTACCGATTTGGAATATGCTTTAGACAAGAAAGTAGAACAGGATCTGTAAGTATTAACATTTGGGATGTCCCTGTAAGATCAACAGTTTCACTAAGTCTTTGAAATAATTTGGTTGGTTATGTGTTTTTTAATCATATTTTAGAGTAAGCTTTTTCAATGGAATGAAATTCTAATATTTGGTATTATTTCAGATATAGTTTTTGGAGGTAAGAGGAGAAATGTTTAGAGTTGAATCTTATTAAGGTCATTAAGGCAGCTCTTTTATAGCATATCAGGAAAATAACTACCTCAACTGCTAAGAATGTTTGAATTCTTTGTGTGCAGCTTTATGTTTAAGCCGTGGTTTAAAAAATTCAAGAGTGGGCTTTAGAAAAATCTTTCTTTGGTAAATTTGATACTATGAATTTCTTGGACAGGAAGATTTATTTGCATTCTAAGGAAAGTTCTTCTTTTTAGTTCAATAAATTAGCGTTTCCTTTTTCTTCCCCAGTAAAACTAAAGAAAGATTTTGTGTATTTAGACTATTCCACTTGTTCTTTGTGAAATGGCAGATGACCAGATTCCCAAGTGAGTAAATAAATATGTTTTGTGGTTGGAACAGACATTAGCTTGATAGAAATTTAAGTCAGTTAAGAGTATTCTATCTAGTAATGCCCATTACCCTAAGTTGTACTGAAGTTTAGTTTTTTCTATCTTTCACACCTTTCTTAAATACTTTATATTTTTAGGAAATCTAGTAATAGAGCTAAGTCATGACCAGGCAAAATCCTTATCCTGTGATATTAGAGCCAAGGATAAGATGTCATCAAAAATGCTGAAGGAGTATTGTCCTCCTAAATCATTAAAAACTTCTTGTGCCCTAGAGCCTCAAAAATTGATGTTGATAAAGAATTAGGTACTTTCCAGGTAGGTTGTAAACCCTTCATCTGTGTGCTGCTTTTATCCAGCCAGTAGTATCTTCACTTTATCTTAGTTCTTTTTTCCCCTCCCCGCCCCCAACCCTATTGTTTCTAAGATAGAGGATGACTGTATAACTGATTCACCATAGTTGATTTTAAACTGATTTCTTTTTATTATTTGATTAATGAAAGACATTTTGTAACACAATTTTGGCATGCCATATTTTAGCATTGTGTTGTTTCCTATTTTAAATTGACAAAGTTGAAATGTGGCTTATATTTCAAGCTCTAAAGAAAATGCTAATCACAAGAAAAATAAATAAAACTCTTAAATATGAATGAAATGGATGCTGTGGGAAATAGCTTTTACAGAAATAAGAGATATGGCTTAATAGTTACAAAATCTTTCCCTCACCCCTGTCCTTGTCACTTAGTTAGGGTATAGTCCATTATTTTTGGCACAATATATAGAAATTTGTTAATAGCTTATTTTTACTTTGATTTTGCCACTGTATAGACTCTTAACTCTAGCTTTGCAAGATTAACAGCTGAAGAAATATTTTGATCATTTGAACATTTGTTAAGCGTACTACAGATGGATTCTACTACTACATGTCTCATCTTGTTCAAAGGGGATCATGAAGTTATTTAAATAAATGAATAACTTTAATGCAGGTTTACTGTCGAGTGTAGTATAATTATAACAAACAGTTCTTTCTTGTTCTCAGGGGGACCAGTGTCTGCCCAGTGAGTCACTGCTATACCAAATAGAATTACATTTTGTTTTCAGCTGGAATCACGCCTTTAAGAATCAGATCACAACACTACAAGGCCAGGCAAAGAATCGAGCAAACCCGAATCGGAGTGAAGTTCAGGCAAACCTTTCTCTGTTCCTAGAGGCAGCTAGTGGCTTCTATACTCAGGTGAGTTTTGCATTGTATTTTTCTAATATTAATTCTAAATAATCTGCTCTTTGTACGTATCTTTTGTTCAGGTTAACACTATGTGTAACTACTATGTGGGCCATATAGGAGTTCATCACCTATAATCTCAAATGAATGCAAATGTCCCAAATTGTTTACCCCTAAGACCTTTAAGAAAAGGAAGGCTCTGTTCTTACAGAGGTCAATATTTTGGCTTAAACGTTGGAAGTTTAATTATAAGAATAGAAAAAGAGTAGTGAGCAAAGCCTTAGTGAAACAGCAGAAGTAGTCAGAAGTGGTATAAGACCAAATGCAAATTTGTAAGTGTGAGATAGCTATTATTAAAGTAACAGCTATATACTGCCAAATAAGAAATAGTTAAAATTTGTAGTGTCAAGTGAGTTTTCATGGTATTTATACAGTGGAATTTATCTGGATCTTGAAATGTTATTAAACTACCTAAGAAATGGACTAGCTTTTTCTCAGTTTGAATAAGCTGTTTGTCACCCTCAGAAGCTTTCCTTTAGTCCCATCCTGACATAAATTCTAAATCAGGCAAGGTAAAGGAATAAGTAAATTTTAATTTCAATCATGGAATTTTCTTTACAATTCTCAGAAAAATTCTTCAGAATATTTTCATTTTATCCATTTGTCATAGCATTTATAAGTTAATAAAATTTTCATATATATATTAACATCTTATGTTAAGACAAGATTTTGAGGATCTTACCCTAAAAGAAATCTTGAACATTTCTCCCTATCCTGTTTCTTGACTATTGCTACCTGTTTTGTGGCTTCATTTTGGTTTTACTATTTCTTTGAAGAAAAAGAAAAGAACTGCTGTGTTGAAAGATATCAAACAGCTATCATCTTATAGACATTATTTTGTTTTACTTAGACTAAAACAGTCATCACAGTTCACCATTCAAAGAACTCAAGTATGGTATTTCTTCTCAAAATTCATTTTCAAATTTTTGCCACCTTTTAGCAGTATAAGGTTGGTACTTCTACAGAGGAGATACTTCTGGAGAGAGTGATTGGTGTGCCACTAACCAATCCTCAAAACAAGTGTTAAAGGCTCAGTGCCCATAGCACAGTGCTTATGGTGCCAGCCACATGCACCAAGGCTAGCAGGTTCGAACCCAGCCTGGGCCAGCTAAACAACAATGACAGCTGCAAGAAAAAAATAGCCAGGCGTTGTGGCAGGTGCCTGTATTCCCAGCTACTTGGGAGGCTGAGGCAAGAGAATCGCTTAAGCCCAAGAGTGGGAGGTTTCTATGAGCTGTGATGCCATAGCACTCTATGGAGGACGACATAGTGAGACTCTGTCTCAAACAAACAGACAAACAGAAAAAAGGTGTTAAAGATTAATTCATTTTATAAGTAGCCTACTGTTTATAAGATACAATATACTGAAGATGTAAAGGAAACTGAGGCAGAATCTTTACCTTGAAGGAAATACACAGTCTAAATGAAAGAATGGATGTATTAATAGACATACTAGCTTCAAGAAATTTGAGAATTATAAAAGGACCAAAAAAATATTCATTAATTCTCCCAGTCAGGATAAATTACAACTTTAATACATATCCTTTTAGTCTTTTTATACTTTTTTTACATAGTTAAGAGCACACTGTATATCTAGTCTTGGTGGATCTGCTTTATGAACATAATACAAGTTTTTCCTGGTTAAATAGTTTGATTATATCATCTTTGTGTGTGAAGCATTTTCTTTAATATTGGATTATTTCCTGAGGACCAGTTCTTCAATTTGAAATCATTAAAGGTGATTGAGGAAAAGTTTAAACACTGTTGATAGATATTATTGTTTCTGCAAAAGGTCATCATTTGTATCATTTTTCACTGGCTTCTTTTCATTTTAGAGTTTTTTGAAGTACGGACATTATCAGGCATTTTTTTGCAATAAATTCTTTTCCTTTGTTCACAGATAAGTTGATGTTTAATAATTAGGAAAATAATCACATTTAAAGGAACAAAGCAGGTGTTACAATTCAAATCTTAACACTTTAAAACAACACCAATGTCCTATAATAGAGTAATAGTTAAATAAATTATGGTATAACTATAAAATGGAAGCATGAAACTGTTAAAAATTATATTCATGAATTTTTTTAGATGAGAAAATTGTGTTGTTAAATAGTGAAAAATAATGATATAAGTTACATACATATAATTTGGCTTTGGCTCGGTGCCTGTGGCTCATTTGGCTTTATGTTAATTGTGTAGTCTTAGTTCAGTGGAATATTAACAAAAATGGAACCTTCTCCCCCACCCCCACCCCAAGCAGTGCTTTCAGCTATGCTCTGTTAAATTCCCGGATTCACATAATTACTTAGATTCTGTAATATTCTGGTTGCTTTCAATGTTTGAAGTGTAGTCCAGTTTTAAAACTTAATTCGTAAAATTTCTGATTCAGGTCTTTTTCCTTTCCCTTATGCGTAGAAGCTAGAACTGGGATTGTGACTGACGTAGGGGCAGTAGGAGGAGGGTGACCCAGCTGGCTCTTTTGGAGGGAGAGAGAAGGGTTCTTCTTCCTGTGGTACATTTTTATAGTAGCCATTCTATAGATTGGTTTGTCATCTTGAAAAATGATTCTTAACCCCTTTATGATGTGACACACTTCCAAGAGTTTAACTAATGTTGGTAAATCAAAGCAAATTTGCAAGTAAGTAAAGCACAAGAGTCATTATTTTTATGAGGGGGCATGATATTTGTAAACACACACACACAAATGAGTAATAAAATCATTTAAATGACTCACAAATGATTTTATAAGGGAAAATATATGAGTAATTTAATTTTAAAATTAACTTCTTGAAATTCTTATAGTAAGCACTGATTCTCTCCTATTTGCATTTTACAGGCAGTGTTCAAGCAAATCTGATAATTGTAGAATAAGTGTGAATAAACTTATTTATTCATACATTATGACAATTTAGACTTATCAGATTTCAACTTTTATAGGACTTTTCACTTGGCATTTTTACATTGTCTTAATTTGATAATTCAGTTAATAGTGTTACTAATAATAATGTTCCACACATCTTTCTTGATTACACACAATGCAGATTTAGCCACCAGATTGAGGAAGGAAATAAATTCCAGATCAGTTTATGACCTTAAAGTATGAGTTTTGGATTTTAATCCTAGCAAGCAAGGGCGTAACATGATTATATTTACATCTTGAAAAGATAAGTCTGGATGGATATGGGCATCAGGAATGAAAGGTAGTTAGGATACTACTATATTGGAAAGAAGTGGATAGAAGTGTAGCCAATAAGATTTATTCTGACGAATTAGATTAGGTTTTTGAAATCAGTAAAGGAGAAGTGAGCAGCTTGAGCAGCCAGTTGAATGGTTGTACCATTTACTTAGATGGGGAACATTAGGGGGAAACCAACTTTGTCTGTTAAGTTAGATCTCTGTTGGATATCATAGTAGAGATGTTATGTAGGTAATTGATAAAAAAATTTGGAGCCCAGTGGAAAGATGAGAGCTAGGGTAAATATTATGATTACAGTAAAGAATTCCTGACTTAGTCAGATGGGAACAGATTTAGCTTAAGTTACTATTGTGGTAGGAGAAGATTACAGAGAGAGGTCCCTCAGAAGCTGAGAGCATAGCATTTAAATAAGGAGGGAGAGAGCGATCCACCCAGTTGAGTGCTGCTGGGAGGTCAAGTAAGATTTAAAATGTGACCAATTAGATTTGATAACATGGAAGTTATTGGTGAACTTAATGAGTACCATATTTCTTCATTTCCAAAACATTTTAAAAAATATTTTAACATTTGTGAAATAAGGTGTAAGTTTATAGTAGATGGCAAGTCACCATGTAATTAGTGGTATTTTTTGCTCTCAGTATTGTGTTAAATAATGGTTCATCTTAGAATTTATGGTATCCTTGGATTTGATAAAATGTAACTTCAGGAGAACGAATAGTAGGATTGGATGGATTCCAATATGACTGGAAAGAAACTGATACATGGTTATCTACAGTCACATTTTCTGTGAATAATGGTTTTACTTCTTAGCTATCATTTTGTTTTTTTGTTTTTTTTTAATTTAATTTTATTGAATGGTAACTATGTACATTAATGCCCTTCTGGAGTACAGTGTGGGGTTTTCACATGCAATCTGAAATACTTCCATCAAACTGATCAACACAGCCTTCATGTCATTTTCTCAGTTATAGTTTTAAAACATTCTGATTCTACTCTTAGAGAGTTTCACTTGTACCCCTGTAAGATACACCTCAAAAATTGTCCCTCCAATCCTCCTCCCTCCACCCATTCCCCCCTCCCTTCTCCCTCCCCCCTCCCCACATTCTTATGCTATTTGGTTATAGCTTTCATATAAAATGTATAAATTAGTTTCATAATAAAGGTGTGTACGTTGGATACTTTTTCCTCCATTCTTGCGATACTAAAATTTCTAAAGTAACCTGCATTAAGGACATAGTAGTGACAGGGGTGAAGTGGGAATGGGCACACTTCACACTTCATTAATTTGTGCTTACTTTGTAATAAACCCTTGACATTTGAAAGAAATATTACTGATGTCTTCATGATCTAGAAGAATCCCCTCCTTCGTGACTATCACTATAATACTTCATGAGAATTATGGCCCTTAAGACGACAATATACAAGGACAGAACCCCATGAAAATATGGATTCTGCCTGCACACTAATTTCACTCATTAAAGAATTGACTGGCCCCTATATCCCAGACTCACAGCACACATCTGCAAAATAACAGATTATTGCAGCTCATTGACCTTTGGCATCTCCAGGAATAGTCAAAACCACGGATGTCAATATGTGGAGCTAAGAACTAGTATAATTAAATAGCATAGGCTTCCATCAAAGAAGACAATATTGACTGTGGTGCACATTTTCCACCCAAATCAGAGTGTTAATGCTGGGAGGTGTCTGACCTCCTACTTTATGAATTATGAAGCTGAGGTTCAGAGAGGGAAAGTGACTTGTCCAGGATCACAGAACTAGTATGACAGAAAGTTGAGGTTGGAAAGGACTTCAGAAGCTACAGATTTAATACCCCTCTTTCCTGATTTGGACTTCTCAATTTCACTTTTGTCTATCAGTAAAAGGATACAGCAATTCTTGGGCGAAAGATTTCCTGGAAGCACAATTCCAGGAGTATTTTGTGACTAATGTCTTAACCAAGAATAATAATATATTATGGACTATTTTTAATCTCTTGGTTCACCTTGAACCTGTTAAGGAAGAAAAGTATTGAACCCATAGAAAGTTTTTAAAAACTATCTTGGTTGAAAAAAGGTGACAGGCAGAGCCAGGACATCTTTTAGGCAGTGCTAGTAAACAGCAGACTAGGCCTTGTTCCATAAAATAACAAAATTTAAAAAAAAAAAAATGATGCAGGCCATTCTCTTTCATGGGGAGCGTTCTCTGTAACATTTCAATGCCAATAAATCTCTTCACAAAAACCTATAAAGATCTGGAATGTTCCAAGATCCTATTTGCACATTCTCCAATTTGCCTAAAACAACAGTACACTTCTTTTTGTCTTTTTCTTTGGCCCAACGAGGTACTAGGACAGTCTTTTCTTGGCCACAGAAGGGGATGACTGGCGGCTGGAGTGTCCTTTCCGTGCTTGAGAGAAGTCACAGGCAGCAAACGCAGTGGGGGTGAGAACAGGGTGGCAGTGGTGACAACTCTCCCTTAGTTGGCCTCTCTCTTTTCTTCCTCCTTCTGTCTTCAGTGCCAGCAGCAGAAGCCCTTCCCATTTGTAGGTAAACAATCATTTGGTCACTAGAACCGTGGCATCCTGAAACCCTCAGCAGAGCTGTGTACTTGTTCTGAAGAAGGGACTTCGTTGCTGAGCCAGTTGTTGAGTGTGGATACTTAGCAGTACAGTGGAACATTTCAAGTAGGATTGTTCAACCACAATTTCCCCTCTTCTGGGCCCACAGACGTGATTAAAAGCTTATAGATTTATTAGCAGAGGCTTTGGCTAACGTGCCCAGAAGGGCCTTAGGTCCTGATTAATGTCTTTTTGTTTTTCTGTTTTCTTCTTAACTACTGAGATCATCAAGGAATATGACAAAGAGTGACATATGCTAACTCCATATCCACGAAGTGCCCAAGTCTGCCTGGAACCTTACCTGTCCATAGACATCTCCAGGAAGACCTGAGCCTCTCTGGTTGGTTGGTTTTAGGATCCAGCCCTGCAACATCCCTTGGCAACCCTCCACAAGCAGTTCTCCTAGGCAACTCATGTGCAGCAGAGCACCCAGGGTGTCTGCTAGTTCTGCTCACACTGGTTTGCTCTTGATATCCACAGAAGATTGGTCCCAGGACCACTCCTCTTATATCCAAATCCACAGATGCTTAAGTCCCAGATGTAAAATAGCATCATATCTGCATCTCACATAGGCACATTTTCCCATATGCTTTAAAATATCTGTAGATTATTTAGGTATTACTTGTATAATACCTAATACAATATAAATGATATGTAAATAGTTGTTCTACTACATAATGTGTTGATTTTTATTGTATTATTTTAATTTACTTTTTAAGTACATTTATTTCAGGTTAATGTGGGAGTACAAGCAACCAGGTCAAAGTATTTGAATTAGGTAGAGTTTGTCTTGTGGTTATGTCCCACACACCAAAAGGTGTGCCAACCCCCCAATCCATGCCCGATCAATGAGAGCACCCCAACCCCCTTCCTCTCCCTTGTTACCCCTCCCCCAACTTGAATTGAAATGAGTTTTTCTCCTATGTGGGCAAGCATTGGATCATCTACTGGCTTCATATTAGTATTGAGTACATTGGATATTTGCTTTTCCACTCTTGTGATACTTTACTAAGAAGAATGTGTTTCATCTCCATCCAGGATATTATATTTATTTTTTATTTTTTCAAATATGCTAATCCATGGCACCTGTAGTCAGTAGAACCCAAGGATGGCAAGGTCTACAAGAAAACTCAGAGGTGCAGGGTTGGAGATTCCACCTGAGAGAATGTCAGTGGAGATGACTGTGGTTGGAGATGGTTACGTGACTGGCCACTCAGAAAATGAAACCGTCCTCAAAGCAGCCTTCGCTGTGTGCCTGTTGGAGAGGTGCTACTTGGGGCTTCGGGCTCCAATAATGAGGGGATGCAAGTGAGGATACAGTCATGGGGCTTGTTTATTTTCTCTTGACTCTACTGGATCTTAATTAAGGTCAAAGTTTCCTCATTCTGTCAAAAGAATTAAAGGATGCTTGACCACAGCGAGGCAGGTAAATGAGGAAGAATCTTCCTGGTTGTCTAACCTGTCCTCAACTTCTCAGATGTATTTGTAAAGGGTATGAGCACCCATTTCTCTTCCACCCTTTGGCTATACCCTCATAAACCCGATGAAGAAAGTTGTAGAGGTCAGGGCTGTGGTCTTAAGTTTTTTGTTTTTTTTTTATTGTTGTATTTTTTTTTTAAAGAAATTAAGCTACACTTCCAGAACTCACTCTCAAATCTTGGCATAGAGCCCATAGCATATAATTGATAGTTGAAGAGATAGAAACCCTTGATTTGTAAATAGAGCAAGGTCCCCATACTTAAATTCTGCATATTCTAGAAGCATTTTTCAAGAGTGAAATGCTTTGAAGATTTTGCTAAATAACCATGAAGGAAAGCACTAGGTAAGTATTCTCAGGTGGAATGATAATTATTCGCAGGATAATAACTCACACCTACCACCTACTGGGTAGCTAATTAAGAAATTACCTACATAAAGAGAGAAGAATTTGAAGTTGATGTACCTATTATGGAAAAAGGAATTTTTCTGAAAACATAGTGATCACTAGATACATGTGCTGTTTATGTTCAGCTGTGGATTTAGCACCATCCTTACCCTTCCTAACTGAAGGTCAGCAGGCACAACGTGGCTCACCTGTCTCTGCCTCAGCCCCAGGTCCTTTACCTTTTGGTGAGTAGGGTTCAGAAAGAACCAGTTATCACAGAACTCAAAGAAGACACTCTGTAGTGGTTTCTTTAGTTGGTATTATCAAAATAAGCGACCTTTTGATAGTAGCTTACTATTCAGAGTATGGCAAAATACAGCTGCGGAACCAATAAATGATTATGGATGATTATTGCTGCCATCTCTCCATAGTAATCTGTCTTTCCCAGGCTGATCTTGATTTGTCAACTCTTTGGATTTTCCTCATGTACCCCTATGACCTTCACTGACCCCACTACCATCACTGACCATGTCTTTCTTTTCCTTTTCTAAAATTTCAGTAGATTTAGTGGGTACAAGTTGCATTTTGCTACATGTATTATATATATTATATAGCAGTGAAGTCTGGGCTTTAGTGTACACAGCTGTGTGTGAGGCATGTGTGCTCTGCCACCATCTCAATGGTTAACCATGGTCCTGGATGTAAATCTTTGTATATGTTCACTTTATTTCCTGTTTACACCTTGCTTTCTGTCTGTATCCTGTTATCTTACACTTGTCGTCCCTTCTGAACACCTTTTGCTGCAGGTGCTGCAGGGCTGGTGTTGGGTTTCCCTCTTCCTTGCACTCAGTACCTTCCCTCTCCCTTCCTTTTGCCCTGTCTCATCTTTTAATCTTATCCTCATCCTGATATTTCCTTCCTTCATACCATGGTATCTGTACTTGGGTCACCTTCTGCCTTCTGTCCGGCCTACGATTTCTTTGATTGATCAAGAAGGGTCTGTGAAAATATCTCTTAAGAAAGCCTGTCATTTAGAACTAGCTTTATGATCACACCAAGAAGACTAACATATCCCAGGAAGCAGATCACTCACTGTGGTGCTCTTTTTTTCTCCCCCTTAAAGGGTTTGCCTGACTGTATGTGAAGACAAGATGTGATTGTGAGGATCCAGCCTAGACTGGGGCTGGTATCAGAAGGCTGCCAGGGGCCACTCTCTGTTTCCAGTGTTCTCCCTCTAGGGTGGGGCATCTGCCTTCCGGCATCTCTGCTTCTCTCTGTGACCTTCTTCTTTATTCCTTCCGGCTGGCTGTGGCACCTCATAGACCAATGGTCCTCACTCACTGCTCCTCACTCCGTCTATGCTTTCTGCATCTACCTGGAAAGCTCTTTCTACTTTTCTGGTTCAAATTTTCAAGAGAAGGAATCTGATTGGTTCTTCTCCCACCCCCACCCCCAACTTGATCACATCAAAGACCCCTGGCTAGATACATATTGGTTGCCCTGTGTCAATTACCCCTTCTACCATCCTCTCCTTTCCCTACCAGTTAATACCTGGATGATGGAGTGGAAAACTGAAGTTGTCATGGAGTTCCATGATAAGCTACCTAAGCAATTTTGTCTCTGTGTGGTGGGCAGGGTCACTGAGAAGGGAGTCCCAGGTGAGACAGGAATCTGTCAACTCCAAACTGGCATACGCTCTAAGGTCTGCAGTGTTTCCAAGAGAGCACTGATTTTACAACGGTCTGTGCTAGGGCAGTAGGCTAGAGAAATAGCTGCCCCGGAGCCCCCAGCCCCATCAAATGCATCAAGCCTACGAGAGACTCTGCAGCAAGAGTAATGTGGCCTCTGTCCAGATGGACAGACATCATTCCTAGCAGGCGGTGCTCAGCGGTACACATCTCAACGCTGCAATGGTCATTTCTCCCCCTTTACTCTTTTCTGGTCTGTCCTCTCCAGGACACTAGTGTCAGAAGATTATCTGCTGTCTTTTCAGGGGCACTATTTGGGTACTGAGTCACTCTCAAATCCTCTTTCTGGGTTTGGGTTTCCAGAGCAGCCTGCGTCCTGGACAGAGACAGAAATCCTCCCTGCAGCTCGTGTCTGCCAGGGACAGAATGGCAACTCTCCTGGATCCTCTCCCTCTCTGCCCCTCCCCTGCTGGACAGCTGGTCAGTTGGACTTCACTAGAGCCAGCAGGCACCCCCTCTGTATCCTAGGAGCTGTAACTTGATGCCTTTCCAGGAACTCCTGGAAGCCTGGGTGTTCTTATCTATAGGTCACACAGCGTGTGGTTGTATGAGGCGCCCGTGTCTCCCGTGTAAGGCCAGGGTAGAAAACAGGACTCTCTCTTTGTGTTCACTCCAGCCAATGACCAGTGGCAATCCAGGGGGCCATCCTGGAAAGGACTTGTGAAGCTGTATCTTTGCTCAGCTTGACATGAGAAGAAAAGGCCGAATATCTGCCAACTCTAGTCAAGGGACTAGAAATAGAAAGAACTGCATGGAATAAAGAAACTAGGAGTGTCCATGTCACTGAGCTACGTTAAGTATGACATTGTCACTATGTCTCAATGCCGGGCCAGTCCTAATGAGAAAAGCATCGTGCAATCTCTCTCTCCTTTATCTTACATAACAGAAGCTTCTTCTCAGGGAACATATAAAATCCATATTTTCAAAAAGCTAGACATAAATTCTCATTGGACATATGAAGCAGATAATTTCCTTATCAGACCATCCTCTTCCTCTGCTAACCTAGTAGGTTTCATATACTAGAGCAATGGTTCGCCTACTAGTTCCCTACCACAGGACTTTGTCGTTATCTGTCCCTCCCACCACGAAACCTATGTTTCAGAAGATTATTAACTTATAATTAATCAGATTTCCATTTTTCCTCATGAAATATAGTAAAAGATAACGAGTGTTACTATGATGAGTTAATGTAATTCTAGCCAAAGCAGAGAGAAATGACATTTTAATTAACCTGTGAGAACTGTTGGAAGAATATAGACTTTCTATTTTGGGGATTGAGGAGAGAGTAAAATGAACACAGCCAAGGGCTGACTATCAGAGGACATTTGACTGATATAAAATGCTTTGAAAATATTAGGCACTAAATGTTTAAACTTGTTTTAATGAGGATAACCCTATAAGGACCTCAGAATATTCTGGAAAGAAGGAGCATAGTGTTTCCTACGTAGGCTTTACTATTGTTGTTTAGACCTCTAGGCAACCTTACTATTTTTCTTACATAATAACTCTTCTAATATTTGTATGAAAACATAAAGTTCACCTTATAGGCATTCTGGATTTTGGATTATTATCATCATTTTGTTCAGATTAGGTGATATAATCTAATGAAAATTAAGTAATTTACTTGGGAACACAGAGTTTTTTAAAGTATTAAAACCTAGAGCTTCGATTGAGTATGGTGGCTCACACCTGTAATTCTAGAACTCTGGGAGGCTGAGGTAGGTGGAACCCTTGAGCTCAGGAGTTTGACACCAGCCTGAGCAAGAGCAAGACCCTGTCTCTACCAAAAATATAGAAAAATTAGCCAGGCATTGTGGGTGGAGGGTGCCCATAGTTGCAGCTACTTGGGAGGCTGAGATAGGAGGATCACTTGAGCTCAGGAGTTTGAGGTTGCCATGAGTGAGGCTGAGGCCATGACACTCTAGCCTGAGTGAGAAAGCTAGACTCTATCTCAAAAACAAACAAACAAACAAACAAAACCACCAAAATACCTAGAGCTTCTAAATACTACATGTCCTCACCCATATGTGAGAACTAAGCAGTAATCGAAGGGTTGGTGGAGGGGAGGATAGGGATGGGCTGGTTACTGGATACAAAGCCACAGCTGGTTAGGAGGAGTAACTCCTAGTACTCTATAGCCCTGTAGGGTGAATATTGTTAGCAGTAATTTAGTGTATATTTTCAAAAAGCTAGAAGAGAGGATTTTGAATGTTCATAATATGAAGAAATGATAAGTGGTGATGGATATACTAGTCACCTTGATTTGATCATTATACATTGTATACATCTATCCAAATATCACTCTGTATCCCCAAAATATGTACAATTATTAGGAACAACTAAAAATAAAAGGGTTAAAAGAATTTTAGTACATTCACATAAGAAATTATGTAGCCATTAAGAATAATGGTTCATACTATTATATCTAAGAATGATAAAATTATAGTATAAGCTTATACTGAATATCTGTAATTACAGTATAAGCTTATACTGAATACATATAATAAAAAGTAACATATATAGTATAAAAAAAAAGAAGATCATAGAAGAACTGAGTCCTAAGCAGACTATATCCCTGCCACCGAGCAGTGCTTCTCTGGCCTTTGCTTTGAGGGCGTCTGCACCCAGCCATGTCAAGTTAGCAGAGGCAGCCATGCTCACGTCTGATGGCCCTGAGAGACCTTGTGTTACATGTTGGGTAGCTGCGTGTGGAGTGGAAGGGCTACGTGTGGTATTTATGCATTGTTAAGAATCTCTTAGGAGGCTCGGCGCCTGTGGCTCAATGGGCTAAGGCGCCAGCCACATACACCTAAGGTGGCGGGTTCGAATCCCCAGCCCGGGCAAGCCAAACAACGATGGCTGCAACCAAAAAATGGCTAGGTGTTGTGGCGGGTGCCTGTGGTCCCAGCTACTTGGGAGGCAGAGGCAGGAGACTCGCTTGAGCCCAGGAGTTGGAGGTTGCTATGAGCTGTGATGCCATGGCACTCTACCCAGGGGGATAGCTTGAGGCTCCGTCTCAAA
>CAUYQV010136362.1:0-14845 GCA_963574575.1 Galagoides demidoff | reverse complement strand
GCAGGGCAGGGCCTGACAACAAGGCAAACTTTGATAAGCAGTTCTCGATAATCACTTCTCAGCAATTATTTATTACAGTTTAACTTTATAAAATTAACAAAAATAATATAAAACTCATATTCTGGCGAAATAGCCATATGGCGGCCGAAAACCGTATATTCCCTTCTTGTTCTCCGGCCCATTCTTGCATTCTTTCCAAAAATCAGGACTTTTTTAAAACGCCGCTGGACGTGGGACAAATTGTTGAAAATCAGGACGTCTGTTCACCCTATACATATACCAAGAGATATGTTTAGGGTTCCACTAAAACTGTGACCAATGCATGGTCATTTGGGTTTCTTCATGCCAATAGACCAGCAAGTAAAGAAAGTCATAACAATCCCAATAGGAGTTAGTGATTATTATGAGGAAAAGAGAAGGACGGATCTATCTGGAACTCAGGAGTTTCACTGGTGTGACTCTTTGTGTTCCCATGCCTAGTGATAAATATAAATTGACTCATCCTAAAAAAGTCTGGGGTTAAATTTTATTAAGACCCACCATAAATTGGCAATTTCAGAAAACAGAGTCTAACAAAGTCTGATAGGCTAATGATCCCTCAGGGTTGAAGATCCAGGTAGCCCCACCAGTCAAGCAACCTAGACAAGGAGAAGAACTAGCCAAGTGTAAGGAGATGCTGGAATGTGTTTTTGATCATTTGCTAGAGCAGCTGTTTAAAAAAAAAACAAACCATAGACTGGGTGGCTTACACAAGTGAAATTTATTTTCTCACTGTTCTGGAAGCTGGAAATCCAAGAGCAGGGAGATCAAGGTGCAGGCTGGGTTCCCTCCAAGGAAGTCAGTGCCCTCCTGCTGCCTCTTCTCATGATCATTTCTCTATGCACGTGCACCCCTGACGTCTCCTTTTCTTCTTAAAATGACACCAGTCCTATGGGATTAGGGCCCCACCCTAAAGCCCTTATTTTAACTTAATCTCCTCTTTAAAGATCCTGTCTCTACACAGTCACATTTTGAAGTACTGGGGACTGGGTCTTCCACATATGAATCTGGGATGGTGGAGGGGACATAATTTGCCCATAACAGAATGGTAGAGCAAGGAGGTGATGAATATCAGTTATGGACTTATCTACAGTGACAGGGACCATAGCTTGTCTTGCTACCCTCCTGTTTCACTTATGTGTGTTTGTTTTGGGAAGCTGGGATTTGACAGAGAGACAGGATGGAGTAAAATTAATGTAGGGCACAGGCGTATCCCCTGTGTGGGAATCAGATGTGGTCAGTGTCCCATCCACATCCCCTCAGTGCCTCCCATTTCCTTAAACCAGCTTGACTGCCCCGTCCCTTCCAGACTACTGGAACCCACTCTGTGTCTTGGCAGCAGCCCTTGCTCAAACAGTGTCCGACAGGAGTCAGTGAGGCAGCGCCTCCTTTACCCCTCAGGTGAGATATCTCCCAAGTGTATGTTCTGCGTTGTTTCCCGGGAGTCCCCACAAGGAGAGACCTTCAGCTGCAAGCTTGCCTGATGTTGTTTTTCCTTCCTTCTTTTCTTCCTTCTTTCATTCCTTCTCCTTCCTTCCTTTCTTCCCTCCTTCCTTCCCTCCTTCCTCCTTCCCTCCCTCCCTCCCTCCCTTTCTCTGTTACACATTCTCACTTCCATACTGGTGCTTCTGAAATCACCCCCCAGGAAAAGTATTTATCTTGGGTCTGCTTCTGGCAGAAACCAAATGAACAAAGCACCAGTCTACAGAGTAGCTCATGTTTCCTGAAGTTCTCATAGGTTTATTTAACTGACTTCACTCCTTCATACTCCTTATTTCTCTTTCAAGTGGCTGTTTCCCTAGCTACATTCTCTTAGAAGCCACTAAATCTTTTATATTTACTACTATGCGTCAGTTCCTGGGGATCCCACAAGAAAAAGGACAGGCAAAGGTTCTGCTCTCATGGAGATTAGTCTAGAAAGAAGATAGACCTTCAATAGTTAATTTCAAGAGTGAATCATGTGAAAACAAGGAAAATGGGGGCTGGGGGAAGGAAACAGTAATGGGATCTTAGTCTGGAGGCCAGGACGATGCCTCCCAGAGGAAAGGACGTGGCAGTTGGCATCTGTGGCCCGGCCCCACCTCCACGTGGCCTCCCTGATCAGCACTTTGCCTTTCTGCAGTCTAACAATCCCAAATAGGACAAGGGGTCAAGCTCAGAGGAAAAAATAAATAACTAAAGCTCAGCGAGAAGTAGGATCAACATAAGACATGCAAAATAAATCCCAAATCACCAACAACCTTTATTTTACTTCATATCAAACTGAAAGAAGCAATAAAATAAAAATACGACTTTCCATCCATGAAACACTTCTACATCAATTACACAGACGGATAGAAAAGTGAATCCCTGAGGAATTGCCAACAATAAATAATATACTTAAAAATAGAATGTTCTGAGTGTGAAGGGAAATTTCCTGAGCCCATCCAGTTTGGGGAAGTTTGGCCCTTTGCAAACTTCAGTTTCTCAAAAGGATATCCAACTGATGCAAACTTCCTGTCATGACAAAAAGCTGCTACATTCAGTAGCATCTTACACTAAAAGTGGGGAAATAATAGATCTTCTTTCAATTTGCCCATACTTCTGGGAAAGCTATTGCACAGAGCAGGAGAGGGTAGTATTTGCTCTTTGGGGTGCTGTAGAATTTTCCAACATACCAAACAAGATTTTAACTTACTGTTAATTAAAAGGTACCATTTCCTCACAGTGTGCAAGTGTTGCACAAAAGGTAGATGATCTCTTTGCTGTCTGTGCATGACACTGAAAGGCCGAAATATTTATGTAAGGATGAGATGGACACTTTAAACACTCTAGAACCTATCAAGGCAGAGAGTCTCTGTGAAGACCCAGGATTGAAGACTGGCTTTGTAACTTGATAATTCTCTTAAGGAATAGAATCAAAATACTATATCTCTTTGATTCTGGGATGTACTGTTCTTCACACACTTTCCAATAGGTATGGCCATCAATGGCCTGTCACAAGTTCACTGGCAACTCTCCCAACCTACCTTCCGAGTGCAACATAAAGTAATGGCATGTTTTATGATCAGTGGCTTACTAAATTATATAAAATATGGTGCTTTGTACTTCAATGTACACAATGATCCACATAAAAATAAATCTGATATTTAAGCCCTGATAGTTTTCCTAAATGAAACAGTGCTGGCAAAAACATTTGGCATCTTAAATTTCAGCCAAATGGGCATCACAGCCTCAGGAAGGCTCAGAAGAATAGTGATAGGGGATGGTCTTGGGCTCCAGTTCTGGTTCTAGACCCTAATCAGCTGGAAGAACAGGAAGGAAATTGATTTTTACACTTCTTGGCTTTGTTTCCTCATCCATAAAATGGGAAAGTACAATCATATGGCTTCTGAGTCTTCCAGCCAAAAAGGAAGATAATTTTAAATCTTGCAAAACCGAGAGTGTGTATCACCATGGAAATTCCATAGCCACGCTACCCAACGCCAAAGGAGCTTCATCGGCAGTTGGTGGCTCAGACTCCTCTGCAGTCACCTCCACTCCCTTAAGAGTCAGCACTTGCCTGCTTCCCAAATACAAAACAGAATTCATTCACAAATTTAGCAACTGACAGGAAGGAATAATCCTTCAGGCTGGAGCAATTTGTAAACTTTGTCAAAAAACTGCAGAACTCTATTAGCTTAAGTTGTACTAAATTTCTACCATAAATTTAAAATATCAAAATATTACAGCGAGGGTTCACTTCCAAGTCTTCGTGATTGAGATAATGTGGCCTGTAGTTGCTGTTGCTCTAGGTGCCTCTTTCCATGACGTAGAAGCATTAGCCGGAAAAACACTTTGCTTTCTGAAAGAAAATGACAAAGAAATTTTATTTTAATGAACCATAATGGTTCGTCACTGCGCCTACATTGAGAGTATAGTCAATAAGGGTGCTGTCCCAGGAGAACAGTGAGGAATGGGTATTCCAAATAATGGAAAATGAACTGTGATGATAACAGCATTACTTTATGGTAAATAATACACAGATTTATATTTTTTGATACAGATTTTTTAAATTCAAAAATTATAATCTATCTTTACCTAAACATGTTAGAATTGAAACAAAAATATCAGTGGAAGTCAACAACTGCAAAACAAATTGCAAAATCCTGAATCTTGTTTAAATTTCCATTCCAAAGGTTCATTGAAACTATTTTAAGGCGCGGTGCCCACAGCACAGTGGTTATGGCACCAGCCACATACACCAAGGCTGGTGGGTTCGAACCCAGCCTGGGCTAGCTAAACAACAATGACAACTGCAACAAAAATAATAGCCAGGCATTGTGGCGGGCACTGTAGTCCCAGCTACCTGGGAGGCTGAGGCAAGAAAATCACTTGGGCCCAAGAGTTTGAGGTTCCTGTGAACTGTAACACCACAGCATTCTATTGAGGGCGACATAGTGAGACTCTATCTCAAAAAAAAAAAAAACAAAACTATTTTAAATGTTATGATAAGTTGCTTAGTTATTAACTAACCTAAGCTCCCTTTAAAATTCTCTGTTGATATGCAGTCAATTATGCATGTATATGTTACACTTCCACTCATTGCAAAGACACACAGACATTAATGAACCCCAATGCAATTACATAACTCAAGTAAATGTGTTCCGCTGGTGTTTTGCATTCAAACATCAAACTCTTAGACTCTGAGGAACTAGAGTTACTGGGTCAAGTGCTACTATTAAGCCACTATTTATGCTTTACCCAAACAGATAAAGACAGAAACAGGTTAAGGACAGAAAAGAAAGAGGTAAAAATTGCCTTGCCCCACAGCTGTCATCTACACAGTACTCTGGCAAACAAGTGCCACCTCTGAACCCCAAGTCATCAGTGTACCATGTTCCTACTCTGCCCCCTACTTAAGGCTTTGCCCTTTCCATGAGAAAGAGGGAGGCTTTTTTTCTTTTTTTTCTTTTTTTGAGACAGAGTCTCACTCTGTTGCCCTTGGTAGAGTGCCATGGAATCATAGTTCACAGCAACCTCAAACTCTTGGGCTTAAGTGATTCTCTTACCTCAGTCTCCCCAGTAGCTGGGATTAAAGGCGCCTGCCACAACACCCAGCTATTTTTAGAGATGGGGTTTCTCTCTTGCTCAGGCTTGCCTAAAACTCCTGAGCTCAAGCAATCTGCCCACCTCACCCTCCCAGAGTGCTAGGATTACAGGCGTGGGCCACTGTGCCTGGTCAGAAAGAGGGAGCTTTATGAAATGAAGAAGAAATGATGACTGGTAGTAAAGACTATATTTATTAGTAGGTCAGAAGTTATATATAATTAGAGAATGAGATATTTTATGTCTTCAATTTCCATGTCCTTTATAGCAAAATTGTTTAAATAGTAAATGTATAAATATATTTCTTAAGCAGTTCAAGGACTCATGCTTAAATATGTATAATAAATACTAGGTGATTATTGCTATTGAATTAAGACAATTTGGCTTCTATCCCATATAGATAGTTGGCTATAAGTCACTAGGAGTTGTGAGAGGAGTGAAGACAAACAATATTGGATGTGCTCACTTTTAAGTGATACGGAACCCTGTAAGAAACCACCGCGGATCGCTGTTCAAACTGTTTTGTTTCATAAATGGCAGTGTGAATGTCTAACCCCAAACCAGGAACAGCGGGAGAAGGGCTGGCCCAGTTCTCTTATGACTTCCTGCAGCCCACTCACCCACTTCCTGTCACTTCTAGGAACATAATAAAATCAGAAATAGGCAAGTGAATCAACTCTTTAGAATAGTTTTGAAAGTGAGCAAAGTAATAAACTTACATTGCAGACAAATCAGAAGACAGAGTAAAGTAAAAGAAAAAAAATACGTAGCATTACCTGTTTAGGACTCTATCCCCACACACCTTTTCTTTGTTCATGTATGCATATGTAGTTATACCCCACCCCCAAAGTTTTGCCCTTTTACCGTAAAGGAATTATACGTTATCAGGAGTTTCATTTGATGTTGCTACATTGGCTTCTGAGGCACTCCCTCACGTTGGTGAAAACTGCTTTTAACTTGGAGCATGTGGCAAGTGCCTGGGTGCCAAAGAAGAGCCACCAGGCAGTCATATTTACAGGGCTGGTCAGCTTAGCAGTGTTCAGTTCTCTTCTAAGAAGCCTTGTGGTTTGCTAGTTCAGAGCATTAATAATCTGGCACAGGGTTACCCCTGTAATGCCCTTATGTGAATGGTGAGTGTGATACCATTTGCACTATTTCCACTAGCTTCTTTCTACTTGACTTTTCCCTTTTTTTTTTTTTTTTGAGACAGAGCCTCAAGCTGTCACCCTGGGTAGAGTGCTACGGCTTCACTGCTCACAGCAACCTCCAACTCCTGGGCTCAAGGGAGTCTCCAGGCGCCCACCACAACGCCTGGCTATTTTTTGGTTGCAGCTATTATTGTTGTTTGGTGGGTCCGGGCTGGATTCGAACCCACCACCTTAGGTGTATGTGGCTGGCGCCTTAGCCGCTTGAGCCATAGGCGCTGAGCCTTTACTTTTCCCTTATAAGGGATGGAGGAGTGCACCAAAAGCTAGATTACTCAGTGAGGCTCATGTGTGTTTTGTTTGTAAGCACTGCCTTAAGCGTAAGTGTGTAATAACTAAGAGCTTAGTAAGAGCAGATATGGAGTCATGGAATAATCAACAAAGGGAAAGTATCTCATTCAAAATGGTATGGAGTGGGCTCCAGTCTGCTTGTAGTCACAGGATTCAGAGAAGCATCCTGAAGGGGCACCACTCTGGCCAGTGTGTTTGCCTAATGCAAGGCCTTGCTGTTGTTGGTGGTGTTACATAAAAAGAAGCTTCAAAACCTTCAAAAACAAAGTCACCAGTCTAAATGCAGCTTGATGATGTGCAAAGTAACTTCCTTACCCTTGATGTTACTGATAGAGCAAACTGTAGTCACCAATTGTGGCATAACCAGGGTCCTCTGCAGAGGGTAGAACACAGGACAGCATTACAATTATATATTTTCACGATACGATCTTAACCAGTTTCAAACCAAAGCATACCACTTACAGGTTCTGGCAAATGCCCTTCTGTGAGGATAAAATATATCTAGCAACAAAGCCTATAAACCGTAGTCATGACTGTAAACTAGAGGAAATCTGGAAATCACTATTCTGACTTCTTTGCCCTCTTTTGTCCATGCCTAGATAGCAGCACCCGTAGTAAAATCATCTTCAGAAATGGACAACAATGACATCCTACATTATCAAATGATAATTGTAAAACAATGAGAAATAAAATAACTTAAATCTCATATTGCTGAAAGATATCATTCCAGACACATGTTTTCAGTCATTGAATATTTACGAAGCTCAGTGTAGCATAACTTGTCCTCATCTCTCATCTTCTTGAACATAGTTTTTTTTTCTTTACTCAAATAATAAACACTTGTTGAACACCTACTACCATGTTTTCCCGAAAATAAGACCTACCCAAAAAATAAGCCCTAGCAGGACTCTATGCATTTGTTAAATATAAGCCCTACTCCGATAGCAAGACCTAGTGATGTGTGTATCTGCATAGCCACACCCTGCATTTCAGCAATGAGCGGTGAGGAAGACTGGAATACCTTTTATCTGCCACAGCTCCTTTCTCCGAGCCTTTCACACTTGCGTGGGTGCAGGGGTGATAACCGTGGTCACAGGCATCCTACTGCGCATGTGCGAACGGCTAGGGGAAAGGAGTTCAGGCATCACTAGCACCAACCCCACCAACAAGGTCGGCTCCCCCTGGCAGTTTCCAGAAGAAGATGACTTCACTGTATTTGAATAACTGTAGATTATTGTATTATACTTAATAAAAATAAGACATCCCCTGAAAATAAGCTCTAGTGTGTCTTCTTGAGAAAAAAATAAATATAAGACAGTGTCTTATTTTGGGGGAAACATGGTATGTGCTCAGAACCATATCAGATCCTGTGAGTGATAAAGGAGAGGACAAAGCACCTGCCTTTAGGGTCTTACTATTGTATTACCCAGGACATACAAGTAACTCAAACTGTTAAGATGAGTAGTTCTCTCAGAGGGATCACAGGAGTTCAGTGAAAAAAGGGACCAATGTGAGTAGTGAAAGATCTCGTTGCAGGCAGTGCACAAGATGTATAAAGCTAAGTTAACGACACCTCTGCCTTCTATAAATGGCATTGCTATAGAATCCAAAAGGAACTCTATTTCAGTTCTGCTGTTCTCATGGTCCACATTAAAATACTCCCCTAGGTAAGATTACCTTACAATAAGTTTCTTTGGTACTGTGGTTACTGAATTCTCTTAGATAGGCTATAAAATAGTCCACTGATCACCATATTCCAGTCAGCGACAAATAGCGTTACAGTGAGATTTCCATATAGGCTCATTCTTCTGAGAATTTAATTCTATTTCATCCTTTCCTTCCCTTTATTTCAAAATTCTAATTATTCAACTTTAAAAAAAAAAAAACGAACATAAGAAATTTAAAAGGCTTTTCTGGGTGACATACCTGGTAAACTTTTAGGAATTGGGAGCGGTCCTCTCCTATAAGAAATGAGTTGTGAAAATGAGTTTGTGTTATTTTCATAATTTTCTACTTCACACTACAAGCATATTGTATTTTCATCAGATCTGGTTGCTGGGCTGGAGGGTCAAGCGAGCTCAGCTGAAGCGAATGATCTGTAGCACGGATCCACTGAAATCTGAGCTGCAGATGTCGTACTATATTTTGCTGAGAGGCAGGGTGTGTAGTGATTAGGAGCCCAGAGCCCTGCCCCCACAACCCAGACTGGCAAAATTAAAGTCTCAGCGGTATGGGAAAGATTTCCTGAGTCCTGTGTACGTCAATGTCTTCATATGCAAAATGGGAAATACAAACAGCTTCTATCTCATTAATCAGCTCGTTCACATTAATTGGTTTTTTCCTAAAAAATATAGACTGCTTCATAAATTGGTGTTTCATCCTTGAGCAAGGGCCATGCTAATCTCCTCCTTGTCATTCCAATTTCAGTGTATGTGCTACTGAAGCGAGCACTCAGATTAACTGTTTGGAACGGTGCCTGGCATTCTTACAGATTGATGATGATAATGCAATCTTTCCCCAATTCTCCCCATCTTTACTACAGCTAGACTGAAAATAAATTTTTTTTCTTTTTTGTTTTTGAGATAGAGGCTGACTCTGTCATCCTGGGGTCCTCATCGCTCACAGCAACCTCACACTCTTGAGTTCAAGTGATCCTCCTGCCTCAGCCTCCTGAGTAGCTGGGACTATAGGCACTTGCCATGATGCCCAGCTAGCTTATCTATTTTTAGTAAAAATGAGATCTCACTCTTGGTCAGGCTGGTCTCAATCCTGAGCTCAAGTAATCTACCCACCTCGGCCTCCCAGAGTGCTGGGATTACAAGTGTGAGCCACCCGGCCCATCCATATACTGAAAATTTAAAAGTTTAGTCGTCAAGCTGATACCATGTGAGACTGAAGTTTTTCTCCCCTCAGAATCCTTTATATGAGGGGTAGTAAACTTCTCCTGTAAAAGGCCAAATAGTAAATGATTTAGGCTTTGCTGGCTAAGTAACAGGTCTGTTCCAATTCTTCTCAACTCTGCTGGGAAAGCAACCGCAGATTAAAAACATAAATGACTGAGAGCGATTGTGTTCCAATAAAATTGTATATAGGAACACTGAAATTTGAATTTCATATAATTTTCACATGCCACCGAATAGCAACCTTTTGATTCTTTTCCAGCCATTTAAAAATGTGAACACTATTCTTAACTCGCCTTACAAAAATCGGCAGATCAGATTTAACTCCCAGGAGGCTAGAGTTTGCTGACTTCTGCTTTCTATAGGCTATAAGGAAGGTCTAGCATCCATCCATAAGTGAGTAATAATGCTCACACTCGAGTAGGCTATAGTCCTCCCTGAACTCTGACTAGTAAAATCCTTTTAACATTTGTCCTAAAAACGATGTTTCCAAAAAGCTAGCAACCTCGCTAGGCAAATGCAGCGATATATGTGTTCTAATATGTCTTAGGACGTCCATATTAACAAAATCTGTTACAACTATTTTTCCTTCCTTGAAAGGCCGCGGGTTATTACCTTGCCAAGTTAGGTGCTGCAGCCTTTCCCAGTGGGGCTGCACTCCTCTGGGGGCAGTAGAAATTCTCGTACATGATGGGTGCTAGGAAGGAGGAGCATGGAGAAACAAAACATTAGGAGACAGCGTCTTCCATCCAGAGCAGCATCTAACAACACTAATAGAATTGCCTAAATGACCCTCCCCGTCCCCTGCCCCATTCACCTGGTGGAATCTGTCCAGTTTTTCGTTGATTCACAAAGTATTCGACGTCCTTCTCAATGCTGCACATCTCTAAACTCTTACGGACGTTTTCATACATCTATCAAAAAGAAGGTAGTCAATAAGCAGGAGCATGTTGATAATTGTTTCCTCTCTTCTTTTCTTTTGTTTTTTTTTTTTAGACACAGGTGTCACCCTATTGCCCAGGCTGGATTTGAACTCCTCAGCTCAAGTGGTCCTCCCCATCTCAGCCTCCCAAGTAGCTGGGACTACAGGTGCCTGCTACCACACCCAGCTGTTGATAATAATTGTGACAGAGCTTATTAAAAGAGGAGGTTTGATAAATGGCTCTTTTTCAAATTGTGTTGTTTTGAAACAAAGAAAAATATTCCCAAGTCCCAGACTCACTTTAGGGCTCTTCTCTGATGCTTATCTGCTATTAATTATTTTTTATTGACGGGAAATGTATCTTTGTGGCAGGACAAAAGCCTCGGCTGAAAACATTTTAAATATTGATGGGACCAAGAAACAGATATCGAGTCCCATAACACAAGACCAATGCCACACACATACTTAAAGGAGAATTCTTCCATTCAATTCTAGTGGTTTTCTGGGTGTTTATTGTTCTTCCAAAAAGAATGTCCCATCTAAATGAGGGTGGGTATTTCTTAGCAAAGAAAGTTATGATAACTTGATTTAGTGCCTCTGAAACCTAGGGGACCCTGTTACTATTGCTGTGCACAAGTTAAACCTGGATAATGGCTTGGGAGTGGTACTATTGAAATAAATCCCGAGCCCTGGAGTGACTATGAGCCTGGGCAGGGCTCAGTCTGCTAGTACTTGGTGCTGCCCTGGAGTGACCCCATTCTAGCAGCAGTCTCTGGGACTCACATTCATGCTATGACATCTCTAAAACTGAGTTTGGGTCCCTGTCTCTGTCCTCCTGCCCTAACTCGGAATTTTTTTTTTCTTTTTAAGACCAGTCAAATGCAATAGTGACAAAAGGGGGATGAGGGAAATAGAATACTGAGTTCAATCTGTAACTGAGTGTGAGCCATTGATGGATCTATCTCACCACCTTTGGACTGGCCTAACTCTAAATTTCTTAATGAGAAAATCATAGTGATAAACTGGACCAAGAGTTAGGCAGGTTACATGTTTATCTGGGTCCTTCTATTGCGTGGCCTTGGGCAAGTCACTTTACCTCTCTGGGCCTCAAATGAGGTGGTAGTGGGAAACTAATAAAGGTCCATACTTCCACTCTACAGAGCTGACAATCCTCTGTGATGCCTTAGACTTACCTCATCACTTGTGACACATTGTTGTGACAGCTGATTCATGTGTAACCACAGTGCATTCCGGAAGAAGTTTATTCGTTCACATTCTTGAGCCTCAAACACCTACAGAAAAACAACTATGTGTATGTACATACCCAGAGAAAGGGCCTACTCATTTACTGGCTGTGACTTGAGAAACAGTACTAATCCTCAATTAATTATCTGTAAGCTTACTGTCCAGCTTACATCCCCCCACGGGTGAGGAAGGTCATAAACTATAACACAGACAAAGCATGCAAATGGATCCTAATATCCTCTTAACACAAACAGGATTGGCTATGGTTCTGAAGGTAAGAAGTAACGATGATCCTAGACACCAGTGTTCTAACTTAAGATCTGACATTTCCCACCTCCTAATAAACACCTCCACCTGGGCAGCTTGCCAGAGCCCCAGATTCAAGGCACTGACCCTTCTACCCTGGGATGAATGAATTTGACTGGCAAGATGGTCATAATTGCTGATGCTGATTAATGAGAAGTATACTGATAACCTTTTATTTGCCTTCTGTCTTTGTGTGTTTAAATTTTTCCTTACTAAAAAAGTGAAAATAAAGATTGGGCATGGTGACTCACTCCTATAATCCTGGCATTCTGGGAGGCCAAGGAGGGTGGATTGCCTGAGTTCAAGACCAGCCTGAGCCAGAGTGAGACCTCCATCTCTAAAAATAGCCGGGCATTGTGGTAGGCACCTGTAGTCCTAGCTACTTGGGAGGCTGAGGCAAGAGAATCTCTTGAGGCCAAGAGTTTGAGGTTGCTGTGAGCTGTGACACCACGGCACTCTACTGCTGGCAACAAAGTAAGACTCTGTCTCGAAAAAAAAAAAATACTTAAAAGCCACTGCCTGAAATATGGTGTTTGGGCTATAAACAAATAACACCTTTTGAAAAGCAAACTATTCTATGTAGTAAATGCTATGCTATTTAATAGCTGATGTTACACAGCAATGTATTTTTAAAAGACTGAATGTCATAACTAATCCATTTTAAAGCTTTTTGTATAATATAAAACTACAGACATACACAGAGTAGAGAGGTACAGAGAGTATGAAGAATCCCTGTGTACCCTTCACCAGCTTAAAAATTTATCAACTCATGACTAGTTCTGTTTTTCCTATATCCCTACCAACTATCCTACCCCTTGGAGGATTTTGAAGCAAATGCATTATTTTAGTTCTAAATGTTTTAATATCTAAATATAGATCTATCTATATATATGACATCTTTCTATATAAAGGCAATTATATTATTGTGTTATAATATTACATTATTCTTACTATAGAATATTTCACAAAGGCTCATAGAGAGCAATACATAGTATAATGAATACTCGAATATCAAACAGCTACCTTTGCCAAAAAATCTATCCATATTTGCTTCAGATTCTGTAAAAGCCTCCGTGTGAATTCCTCATCTCTGTCACCTTCCTTTTTCCAAGAAATAGCTATAATTCTAAACTTTACCATTCTCAGGTAGGTTTTTACACTATATATATTGTTTTGCATGTTTATAAGGCTTATAATAATGGCCTCATTTCAGGAGACATGAGAGTTTGGAGTTAAGAAGTAAAGCGGAAAAGGGGTGTTTTAGAAGGAGCATAGTTGGCCGGCACCTATGGCTCAAGGAGTAGGGTGCCAGCCTCATATACTGGGAGTGGCAGGTTCAAGCCTGGCCCAGGCCAAAACTGCAAAAAAAAAAAAAAAAAAAAAAAAAAGAAGGAGCATAGTGGCCCACAGCATCAGATAGTAGAGACAGGTCAAATCAGATTAGACAAAATCTGCAAAGGCCCACTGGACCTCCACCAAAGGGCCTGATGGTGCCCTCCCAGAGCGCAGCTATGGGGAGCAAATGCCAGATGCAGCAGTCTGGGGCAGGCAGGGATGACAGGACTTGGAGACATGGTCAAAGTGTGGCTTTGAAGAAAGCAGAGGGTAGTAAATGGGAAGCAAAAGCTAGTGGGTTTTTAATTGAGGGGATGTGTGCAAGATAACCGAAATTCACAAGTTCTCTGTGCCCAAGGAGATGGGGAAAGGCTTGATAGGTCAGGGTAAAATCTTGATAGGGCAGGGAGCAGGCCCTTTTCACTCTAACTGTGTGTGTGTGCGTGTGTGTATAAATCAGTGGCCTCATACTTGAATCACATCAGAATCATTTGGAAGGGTTATTAACACGGACATTGCTGGGCCCTACCCAGGGCCTAGTTTCTGATTCACTGAGTACAGTGTTGGTCTGATTGATAACTTGCATCTCTAACAAGTTCCCAGGTGACATTAATGCTACTGCTCCTGAGACCACACTTTGACAACCACTAGTAAAAAAATGTGTAGGTACCATGGCAGACACTTGAAGAAAGTTCCAGGTTATGTCTTTTATTTCCTTTAGAAAACTGTGAGATCATGGGAGGAAAATAAAGAGAGCAATGATAAAATCAAAGGTGTCACAAAAGTAAAAAACAAAACAAAAAACGCCAAAGCCTGCTTACCGGCTCTGTATTTCCCAGAGAACCCAGCGGGTACAGGCAAGACTCTCCAAAGGTAATTGCTTAATCAACATTTAGCTGATTCTGCTTTTTCCTGCTTGCACTAACCAACCTTTCCAGTGGTTCTCAACCTTCCTAATGCCCCGAGCCTTTAATAAAGTTCCTGTGGTTTGAGAACCGCTGCTTTAGACTAAGCTTTTAACAGAGCTGGGCAGTGTGGTCAGGAGGGGAAGAGGGAGAAAGATGATGCTTGGGGGAAACTATTCCAATTGCCCAGTCTTCACTTACATTTATGACTTCTTATTCACCCCTGAGTTCTTAAAATCCTTTCCAATCTTATGTCAAACCTCTTTATGTCCAAAATAATGATTTTCCAGTGCCACTCCAATGTCAGAAGATGTCCGGCACATTTGTGCATTTGTGTGTGTGTGTTTCTCTCATTCTATGACAAGAGGTTAGTGACAATACTAAGTACATTCTTTGGCCCTCAAACACAGCTGATCACTGGTTATAGGAAGAAACAACCTCGGCAATTTGAAAAACTGATAGTTATTTTAGAAGAGAAAAAGCTGGCTTGGCACCTGTGGCTCAATCGGCTAAGGCGCCAGCCACGTACACCTAAGGTGGCGGGTTCAAATCCCCAGCCCGGGCCCACCAAACAACAATGATGGCTGCAACCAAAAAATGGCCAGGCGTTGTGGCGGGCACCTGTGGTCC
>CAUYQV010136358.1:0-27637 GCA_963574575.1 Galagoides demidoff | reverse complement strand
TCAGCCTCCCAAGTAGCTGGGACCACAGGCGCCGCCACAACGCCCGGCCATTTTTTGGTTGCAGCCATCATTGCTGTTTGGCGGGCCCGGGCTGGGGATTCGAACCCGCCACCTTAGGTGTACGTGGCTGGCACCTTAGCCCATTGAGCCACAGGCGCCGAGCCTCCTTCACTGATATTGCTGACACCATGTAGGAGCTCTGGAGTCTGCTTGCTTCCTTCATTCTTATTTTTTAATTTTCCACCCTCAATCCCTAAGCCAATTTCCCAGGTATCACATATCTGTACAGACCATTGTTTTTATACTCTGGGTTGTATGCAGTGTAAAAAAGAAAAAAAAAAAAAGAACAGAACAGAATGGCAACCACTAGAATGTAGTACATTTGTTTCGGTGGTGGCTGCATTTTCAATTACATAGTATAAAGGACCAAGTTTACATTCAAATTAGCCCCAATCCAAATTAGTGTCGGGTCAAGTCTGGCCAGTTGTCTGAGGGCTGGACCACTTGGGGAAATTTTAGAATTGAACAGCAGTGGTGTCATATGTAACAGCTCAGTATGTTAACCACAGCCAGCAATATATCCATCAGGAACGTATGGGCAGACTGGATAGATTTTGTATCTGAGTCATTTTTTCTAATTCTCTGATTCTTCTCCGATTTACTTGTCAACCGAGTGGAAGCTCACCCATAGGACTTCCTCTCAAACTTCAGGAAGTCCAGGCAATCTGGCAAGGTCAGGGCTCTCATGCTCTGGAGAGTCCAGACAGCTCATGCCAACACTCAGTGTTTCATAAAGTGCTATGACTGGCATTAGCTCTCAAAATTACTAGCTGTAATTATTTATACATATACTATATTCATATAATAGTTTGAGCTTTGTAAGTTCAGTGATGCGTCTTGGGTGCTTTGTTCACCTGGATATGTTCAATGGCTGGAGAATCTACATCTAAACCCTTAAGTTAAGCACTCTTTCTGGGTATGACCAGCCCCACCATTTGGCCTGAGCACACCTATGAACTCCACCATTGTAACATTGAAATGGTACACATTGTTTCTTTAAAGTGACATCCTTTAGATACTTGGTGGCTTTTCATATATGCACATCCTTGATGGCCTGGGCAGTTTCATGTGTGTTCTTAAAGTTAACACGATGATTTGAACCTCTTGACTTATATGACTTTGTGGGGTTTCCTGGGTCAAGCAAATAGAGAACCATTTTCACAGATCACCTCAGGCAGCTTAGGAGAAGAGCTATAGCTTAACTTTTGATATTCTATACACTGACTCAATCAATTTATCACAACAGTTTATTCATGTGCTCTAATTTTAATATAATGTGAAGCTTTTCTTAAAATCTATAGTTTTTCATATTTTTCCTAAAATCTTAAGGTCATATGCAGTTAAGTATCCTTTTGAATTTGATAAGAGCAATTGATTACACTTCAGAATTGTAATTTTAGTACATCTCAGAACTGTAGTTTTAGTCCCATGTACCTGTTACCATATTGTTTTAAAATTCATTCTTATTGTTATTTTATCGAATCATAGCTGTGTACATTAATGCAGTCCTGGGGTAGAATGTGGTGGTTTTGTATACAATTTGAAATGTTTTCATCAAACTGGTTAACATAGCCTTCACAGCATTTTCTTAGTTATTGTATTAAGACATTTATATTCCACATAAAATTCATTGTTATTATTCATTCTTAATATTTCTACATAGGAAAAATAGGCATTATTTATTCCAATTCTATAACTACTATTTTCCTGAAAAATTCCAGGTTTATTATAAAAACATGTTAATACTATGGCAATCAATAGAAAAATTAAATGAAACACAGAACAGAAGCAACATCCTGCATTTACTTAGTGATTAATATAGTCTAATCAGGATGCTAAGTGCTTATCCTAGATTAGATTACCTTAAATTCTTGGGGCAGACATACAATATACCAATGTTAATTTCACCTTCGAGGTTGAAAAATTGAGGCTGATAGAAGATAAGTAACTTGCCTAAAGTCATACAAATAAGTCTGCCTAACTTGAAAGCGCTTGGCTTTCTGTCCTCTTCCACCCTAAGCAAACAAGAAACAAACAAAATCCCCATAATGCTGTTAAGCAAGGTTGATTCCAATGATCTCATGCAACTTAAGAGAATTTTGTTCACAGTGTTGGTGTCCAGAGCTGATACATATTCCTTTGCTTTGCTCCTATAAGCAACAAAAAACATGTGACTGGTTCTGTGATACTGAAAGCTTTTCTTTCTTTCTCCAATTAGCAGTTATAGTTCCACGGTCATCCTTTGGTCTCTTGGTAAGGACTTCCACCCTGCTTCAGATTTATTCCAGTATCCCCTAATTCTATACCATACGATGACCTATCAAAACCAGAAACCAATCCCTCAACAGACTATGTTTACTACTTATCAGAAATAAGCACTGTGCTAAGTGGTATGGATATAAAGACCAATAAAAACAGCTTATAGATGGCCATGTCAACAATTATGTTTATGGGAATATCTACCTATCTATTGATCCATTTATCTGCCTACCTATTTTCTATTAATCATACTAGGTCAGACAATTAAGTTAGTTAACTTATCCTAGAAAAAGTGGTGCAGACCTCATTGCTGGATATTACTGTGGTTACCTTTGAAGTATTCCCGTTGGCCATATGGTGACTATAGTGATATTCAGCAATGAGGTACATAGCTCTTTTTAGATGATGAGTTCTCTAACTTAATTGTCAACACTTGTACAACACCACCTCTGATGGCCATTCCAGAAAATGAGCTTCAAAATTGCTTTGAAGGGTGGACTAGGCACTGGCACTGGTACATATTTTCCCAAAGGGAGTATCTCAAAGGTGATGGTGGTAAAATTCACCAATGAGGAATGTAGCACTTTTTCTAGGATGAGTCTGTGACCTTAATTGTCTGAACTTGTATATGATATGATATATATAACTATATAATAATGAAGTCATTTTTACTCGAAGTTCATAAAGACTATTAATAGACTAGGTGACACTTGAAAGTGATCTTGAAAAACAAGTATTTTAGATGTGGATAAAGGCATACTGGGAAAAGAGATCGGAATGCGCAAAAGCCTGGAAGAATGAGATAGCACGGAGTGCCTGGAGAAGGACCTGTGATTGTGTGAGTGTGTGTGTGAGGGGGGGTATGATGTAAGATAAAACTGGATATACAGGCAGGAGCAACGTAATGGAAGGTCTGTATAGAAGTATTCTTAGGAAATAGAGACAACTTTAAATGTGGAGGTAAGAAAAGATTTGCCTCTAGGAAGAACATTCTGGCAACAGGTGAAAGACCTAAAGAATAGACAGTTAGGCCAATCACATGGTTACTAAAGAAATTCAGATGAGAGATGCTAAGAGATTGTTCCAAGCCATCACCATTAACGCAGGAGCCTGATTACAGAGATGTTCAGAAGATGGTATGAAGAAAGCACAGAGAACTTAATATTTGCTGAGTGTTCCTTTTGTACTCTCTCAAGGATTATATACACAGTTATCACATAATATATCTGACTTACTCAAAAAAGGTTACAACAAAAAGGTACATGGTAGGTGACATCTGAGGCCATGGAACATGATGAAAGAAAATGCAGTAAGAAGAGCACAGTGCCAAGACAGAACCCTGGGGCATGTCAATATTTAGAGGAAAAGAAGTAAACAAAGGAGGCTGAGAAGTGAGAGGGAAACAAAGTGGTGAAAGGGGACAGCAAGTGAAGACTCAGGGAGAGGGGAGACGACAGAAGATGAGGACCAGAAGGAGGAAGTAGGTTGGATCAAATTTCCCTTCTATGCAATGCTAAAGAATTTGGACACTGATAGGCAATGGAGATTTTAAATAGGAAGCCACGATCAATGACATGGAGGGCAGTTTTGGTTAGGAGAAAGGTTATTTTTAAAACATTATTATTTTTAAATTGATACAAGAAAATTATACATATTTGTGAGATATGTGATATTTTGATACATGTACATAATGTGTAATGATCAAATTGGGGTATTTAGGATATCCATACCCTCAAGCATTTATCATTTCTTTGTTTTAAGAACATTTTAAATCATCTAGTTATTTTTATTTATTTTTTTTGAGACAGAGCCTCAAGCTGTCCCTCTGGGTAGAGTGCTGCAGCATCACAGCTCACAGCAACCTCCAATGCATGGGCTCAAGTGAGTCTCCTGCCTCCGCCTCCCAAGTAGCTGGGACCACAGGCGCCCGCCACAACACCTGGCTATTTTTGGGTTGCAGCCGTCATTGTTGTTTGGGCTGGATTCGAACCCGTCACCTTAGGTGTATGTGGCTGGCGCCTTAGCCACTTGAGCCACAGGCGCCGAGCCTAGTTATTTTTAAAATATACAGTAAATTATTGTTTTTTTCTTTTTATTCATTTTTTAGAGATAGGGTCTCCCCCAGTTACCCAGGCTGGAGTATAGTGCCTGATCATAGCACTATAATATTGAATTCCTGGGTTCAAGTGATCCTTCTGCTTCAGTCATACTTAAAACTCAGTTGAAGTCTGTAGTCGCAGCCTCTAGGGCTAAGAAGATAAGAAGATCACCTGTGCCCACGAGTTTGAGGTTGCTGTGAGCTATGATCATGCCAGGGCACTCTACTAGACTACCCCGAGTGAGACCGCCTAAAAAAAAAAAGTCTGAAAAGATTCCAATGTGATTTGGCACTGAACCGAAGCTTGTGTTAGAATAAAACAGTTGTACAATATATGATAAAAATCACCACCTAAAGTCTACAAGAAAGTATGCCTAAAATGAAGCTTCTCCTTGTTTTCCCCTTAGTGGTCATAAAATAGTGGAATTTTGTTCACATCAGTGAAGTTTTAGAAATATGGTAGGAAGGCTGGGAAGGTTAGCTTTGTGGTTTAATGAGATGCAATTCCTTAAGGGCTGTGTGGTAGGTACATTAGGTCTCTTCCCTTTAACATGTTGAGTTGAGGGGGGGTCCTATGAGTTGAGTGTGCCACAGACTCCTTCCTAGAGACTGGGCACACTGGGGATGCTGCAGAACAGGCCTGGCAGTTGTTAGAGACAGAGGAATGGGTCAGGCAACTCAAAGGACACAGGTGAGTGTCTTATTCCTCTAAGCACCCACTTTACTATACTTGTAGAGATCATATATTCCAATGTCACTAGTGCTTACTAGAACGTTTAAGACTCTACCAAGCAGAAACTTTCCTTTGGTCCCTACTTGAGCATGTATTAGACACTATTCCTCTGTTCTAAAGCCACAGGCACTGAGCCAGTTCTAAAGCTTTCAAATGCATACTTTATGTTTTTAGATGCTTATGAATATTTCCACAGCAAAATCCTTTTCTGACATTCCGGGACCCTCCATATTCCTTTTTTTTTTTGCAATTTTTGGCTGGGGCTGGGTTTGAACCTGCTACCTCCAGCATATGCGGCTGGCACCCTACTCCTTTAAGCCACAGGTGCCACCCCATATTCCTTTAATTTACTCACTTTTCTTTCTTTCTTTCTTTCTTTCTTTCTTTCTTTTTTTGAGACAGAGCCTCAAGCTATCCCCCTGGGTAGAGTGCCATGGTGTCACAGCTCACAGCAACCTCCAACTCCTGGGTGCAGGCGATTCTCTCACCTCAGCCTTCCAAGTAGCTGGGACTACAGGCGCCCACCATAATGCCAGGCTATTTTTTGGTT
The DNA here is from genome assembly GCA_963574575.1 of Galagoides demidoff. NCBI lineage: Eukaryota > Metazoa > Chordata > Mammalia > Primates > Galagidae > Galagoides > Galagoides demidoff. Next base: position 21,937 of record CAUYQV010136358.1, on the reverse strand, counting down.
GTAGTTGTCATGTTGTTTGGCTGGCCCGGGCTGGATTTGAACCCGCCTCCTCAGGTGTATGTGGCTGGCGCTTTAGCCGCTTGAGCTATAGGTGCCACCCTAATTTACTTACTTTTGATAATGAAATAGAAGAAGATGCAGCAGGGAAGAAAGGAGAGAAGGCCACATATATAAAGTAAGTAATTCTAAATACAGAGAAAGGATGTGAACTGAACGAATATCTCACATCATTCCTAGAAACTCAGTGCCTGCTCCATAATTACAACCAAAATTGTTATTACAATGATTGTTATTTTGGTGTATAAGATTCCAATTATGTCTATGCATATATCATGAACATATATATGAATGTATGTGGGTATCCACAGATATGCACGTATATACTTCTTGGGCAGTGAAATCTTAGGTAATGTACTGCTCCAGAATGTAATTTTGATTAAAGATATATTTATAGATATGTTTTCAAAAATAGGTTTTTGCTACTGATTTTCAAAATCTTTACAAAACTTACATAAATTCCATGGGCCAGATTAGGTCCAATCAATTAACATTTACTCCACCTCTGTTAATGAGTTAGATACTGTGTTGGTCATCAAATCTATGCTTAATCATTCCCCTCTTCCCCCCCGCCAAAAAAAAAACTATACAACTGTATAGGCTGGGCACAACGGTTCATACCTGTAATCTTAGCACTTTGGGAGGCCAAGGCAAGAGGATTACTTGAGGCCAAGAGTTAGAGACCAGCCTGGGCAACAGAGTAAGGCACTTTTGCTACAAAAAAAATTTTTAAAAATTAGCTGGGTCTGGTGGCATATGCGTGTAGTCCCAGCAAGAAGGTAGGCTGAAGTGGGAAGACTGCTTAATGCCAGGAGTTCAAGATCAGTCAGGGCAATATGGTGAGATCCTCACCTCTACAAAAATACAAAAAACAGAGCTGGGCGTGGTGGCGTATGCCTGTGGTCTCAGCTACTCAGCAGGATGAAGTGAGACGATCGCTGAAGTCCAGAAGTTTGAGGTTGCTGTGAGCAATGAGGAAGCTACTGCACTTTAGCCTGACAACAGAGCTGGATCCTGTCTTGAAAAACAAACCAACAAAACTCAGCAGAGTTTTAAAAATTACAAAGTAACCCATGTGAGTTGGAATAAATTAATACAACAATTAATACAAAAATCCTGGCAGCACCTGTAGCTCAGTGGGTAGGGTGCCGGCCACAGACACCAAGGCTAGTGGGTTCAAACCCAGACAGGGACGGCTAAACAACAATGACAACTGCAACAACAACAACAATAACCAGGCGTTGTGTTGGGTGCCTGTAGTACCAGCTACTTGGGAGGCTGAGACAAGAAAATTGCCTAAGTCCAAGAGGTTGAGGTTGCTGTGAGCTGTGATGCCATAGCACTCTACCGAGGGCGACATAATAAAACTCTGTCTCAAAAAAAAAAAAAAATGGCTAAGGTAACTTTGTGGGGTAGAGACAAGAGTATGGCATGAGCCAGAAATCTGAAGCTGCAGTGAGCTATGATCAGCCTATTACACTCCAGCTTAGGTGACAGAGTGAGAGTCTGTCCCTAAAAAAATTTTTAAAAAGTGCCTAAGGTAAAAAATTAGTTATTCCTCCCACTCCCACGCCTAATCCCAGAGGTGACCACTGTTTCATGTCAAAGAGAGACAAATACAGATGGTTCTGGAGGCTACTTCTGATTCTTCTAGAAGAGGTTAATCTGAGCTACCAAGCTTCAGAAGCTCCCTGTTCTGTTACCACGTGGTTCACCCAGCTGTTGCCTGTCGTTCGTTTTCTTCTTTAACTGTGTAGAATGTGATGGGTGGAGTCCCTGTGTCAGACCCCTTTCAGTGGTGCTTCCAGACCATCTGTGCAAGGCCTAAGCTCACTTTCCTTTGGGAAGAGAACTTGGGGGATGGTGTACACTCTGTTAGTTCTCTGCCTGTAAGTCTGTACCAATAAAGTTTTTTATATATTTATAATGAAAAATTAATAGTATTTGTGGCCCCCCGGGGATGACATATTTTGTGTTTTTTTTTTTTTCATTTTTCCTTGTTTAAACAGAAACACAATTCTGTCTCCTCCACATGTGCATGTACACACACATTAATATATTAAAACTGAAATAGAGAAACAATGCATATCACTCTGTAATTTGGCCTTTAAAAATTCATCAACATATTATGAATGTCTATTAAAGATCTATCTTACTTGTCCTATGAATCTAGATGTCTCTTTCAAGTCCCACATTGTATATTTTTGTAGTAAATTATTACCTGGATTCCACTAAGTGGCTTCTGTGTACAAAATTCCAGGCAGCTAAGCCATGTGGTTGCTGAAAATTGTGCATGTCTACTTTCCTAGATAAGCTTTCTGAAATGAAGTTAGCTGTAATAGATAAATCTCTGACTGCTTATAGTAGAAAAAAGAAGGCCTTTGTGAACAAGATGATACATGTTAGGAGTGTAAGACTATGTCTGTTTTATCATCAGTGGTTATATGTAGTGGAAGTTTGATAAATATTTACTGAATAACTGGAAAGAGAGCAAACACCAAGGTTTAAGGCAGCTAAGGAAGGTCAGTTCTTGTTGATGGTAACACGGCATACTCTATGACTTAGGCTAGATTTCATTAACAAACCCCACATCAACTCTCCACTGTGTAAGCTGATGACTCAGGGAGTGTAACAAACTGGTTAAGATACAGAGGTGGTCAATATAAGGAAGTGGGCCTACTGTACTGACACATACATGTGGTGCATGTCTAATCTATGAAAATTAGGTCAACTTAAGAAGGTGGTCAATGTCGGGAGATGGTTAGTTATGGGGATTCTACTGCATATAGAGGGTACTCAAAAAATGTATATATATTTTAAGAAAGAAAAAAAACTATTGAAATTGGAATAGTCAATATATACTGATGACATAAGATGAATACAAGTCATGTCTGAGTATCTCTTGTAATTGCAGAAGTCAAATGTGACTTGGATGTTACAATTTTAATTCAGTTTTCTCCTGTGTGTGTGGATATCCCACAGAGACAGGGTCCTGCTGTGTTGCCTAGACTAGAGTACAGTGGCATAATCACAGGTCGCTGCAGCCTCAAACTCTCGGTAAGCCACCTGTCTCAGCCTCGAGAGTAGCTAGGACTGAAAGTATGTGCCACCACATCTGGCTAATTTAGTTTTTGTAAAGGTGGGTCTTGCCATGTTGCTTGGGCTGGTTTTGAACTCTTATCATCAAGAGATCTTCCCACCTCAGCCTCCTGAAGGGCTAAGATGAGCTGTTGTGCCTGGCCGCAAAACTCCATTCTTAACTAAACTTGGTGGTTTCTGGAGAATTAGTGAGCATACATAAAATTCAATTAATTTTTTTCTCTTTGATACTGAACGAACTAGGTGAAGCAATTGTCTAAAGATATTGGACATCAAGCAGTGAAGGTCAGTGATCTCTGAGCCACAAAACTCAAACAAGGTAGTCTCTATGACTGCCCCAGGTTATTGCTTGGAGAAGCTTTCCAGTCTGTGGCATAGGGAAAGGAAATTAAAGCAGAGACTGCCTGAATTAAAGATCTGTTGACAGAAGTAAAAACCAAGGTGGCTACAGTTCATATGGCAGAGTAGTGAAGAAAAGAGCTGCACAGAATGAAACTCTGCACATCTACAGATCGTCCCGATTTAGTGATCACCTGGCACTGAACAGCGCATGTTTGTGAAAGACCTACCAGAGACTAGAGACAGAACTAGTGACAAAATGAGTGGAAACAATCTCTGATGCTAACGTGGGCCAGGAATAGTGCCTATTCCAGCCAACCAAAGTAGAAAATATATCATAATTCATAGGACATGGAGTAGAGTATTCAAAAAGATTTTGTCATAGAAATGGGGGAAAATAAGCACATGAAAGTAAACCTTTCTTTGTCAACAGAAGCTTAAGCTTAAACGCAAGACCTAAAAAGATCAAACTGTTTCTGGGAAACTTAACCACATCCCAGGACAAAGCTAACAAAAACTTAAAGGAATATAAAAATATATAACACCACACTAAAATTCACAGTATCTGGAATTTAGAAATAAATTGCTAGGTATGCAAAAAAGAAAAAAAAGAACATATGATACACAATGAGTAAATCAACTTAAGTGAAACCAAGCAACGAATGACAATAGAATTAGTAGACAAGGACATTAAAACAGGTACTGAAATTGTATCTCACATGTTCAAGAATTTTTTTTTTTTTTTTTTTTTTTGAGATGGAGCCTCAAGCTATTCCCCTGGGTAGAGTGCCATGGCATCACAGTTCACAGCAACCTCCAACTCCTGGGCTCAAGTGAGTCTCCTGCCTCAGCCTCCCAAGTAGCTGGGACCACAGGCGCCCGTCACAACGCCTGGCCATTTTTTTTTGGTTGCAGTCATCATTGTTGTTTGGCAGGCCTGGGCTGGGGATTCGAACCCGCCACCTTAGGTGTACGTGGCTGGCGCCTTAGCCGATTGAGCCACAGGTGCCGAGCCATGTTCAAGAATATTATGTAGAGATTTAGAGGATATAGAAAAGAACCAAACTGAACTTCTAGAAATGGAAACTTCAGTATCTTAGAAAGCACACTGGATTGGATTAATAGCAGACTATACATTGGAGAACAGATTAGTGGACTTGACATAGTAAGAAAAATGTAAAAGGGATAAAAAAGACATAAAAAGGAACAAAACATCACTTGCTATGTTGTAGGTCAACTCTAAGCAGGATAATTTTTTTTTTTTGAGACAGTCTCACTCCGTTGCCCTCCATAGAGTGCTGTGATGTCACAGCTCACAGCAACCTCAGACTCTTGGGCTTAAGTGATTCTCTTGCCCGGGCCTCTCAGTAGCAGGGACTTTAGGTGCCCGCCACGATGCCTGTTTATTTTTTGTTGCAGTTGTCATTGTTTTAGCTGGCCCAGGCCAGATTCGAACCCGCCAGCCTTGGTGTATGTGGCTGGTGCCTTAACCACTGTGCTACAGGCGCTGAACCACCTAAGCAGGATAATTAATGTATGTTTAACTGTAGTTCCCAAAGGAAGGAGAAAGGACAGCATTAAAAAAATTTAAGAAATAAAAACATTGGAAATTTGATGAACTCACATATGCAATAAGTTCAACAAAACTCAAGCACAGGAAACAAGAAGAAAACTACAGCAAGCCACATCATAACCAAATTGTTTACCACCAGTGGCAAAAGAAAAATCTTTCTTTTTTTTTTTTGAGACAGAGCCACAGGTGCCAAGCCAAAAGAAAAATCTTAAAAGCAGCTAAAGAAATAAACATTACCTAGAGAGGAACAAATATAAGGATGACAGCAATTATCTTGGCAGAAACAAGGCACACTAGAAGAGAGTATAACAACAGCTTTCAAGTACTGAAAGAGAGAGAGAAAAGTCAACCTCAAATGCTTCAGCCGTGGAAAATACTTCTCCAAAAACAAAGGCAAGTCTGGCACAGCCATTCCCAGGTGTATACTTAGCAAACCCATGTAAACGGGCACTCACTATTTGGCTATATTTGCATGTTTACAGCAGCATTATTCACAATAGCCAAAGGGTGGAAACAATCTAAACATCTTTCCCTCAAAGGATGGACGAATAAACAAGTTAAGGTAAATAAATATACATGACAGAATATTATTCAGCCATAAAAAGGAATGAAGTACTGGATGCATGCTACAATGCAGATAGATGAATAACGAAAACATTATGCTCAGTGAAAGAAACCAGACACAAAAGCTTATATATTCTATTATTCTATTTATACAAAATATATCCAGTATACGTAAATCAATAGAAATAAAGTAAGCTGGTGGATGTCAGAGTCTAGGGGCAAAGAGGAATGGGGATTAACTGCTCAATGGGTACAAGATTTATTCTGGGTGATATAATGTTTTAGACCTAGGTAGAAATGGTGGTCATGCATAGTAAATGAATAAATATTAAATGGTTTACCCGAAAATGTTTTATTTTATGTAATGTGAATTTCACTTCAATAAAATATAATAAGAAAACCAAAGGTGAAGCACAAGAAACATAAGGAAAAAACAGAGAAAGTGGACTTTATCAAAATTAAGTATCTACAGGGCGGTGCCTGTGGCTCAAAGGAGTAGGGTGCCAGTCCCATATGCTAGAGGTGGCGGGTTCAAACCCAGCCCTGGCCAAAAATTGTAAAAAAAAAAAACAACAAAAAAATTTAAGTATCTGCCTCAAAGTTTTAGCAAAAAACCCCAAACCAAACAAACAACCCCCCCAAAACCTTCTGTGTAAACAATAAGTTGAAAGACAACCTACAAAATGGGAGAAAACATTAGCAAATCCTTTATCTAATAAAGGTCCAGTATCCCGAATATGTAAAGAACTCTTGCAACTCAACAATACAAACAACCCAATTCAAAAGTAGGCAGAGAGACAAGAAAAAAAGAGCCAACAACCCCATATTTCACGGGGCAAGAGACATGAATAGAACATTCTCTAAGAAGCAGACAAATGGCTAACAGACATATGAAAAGATGCTCATCATCCCTAAACATCAGAGAAATGCAAATCAAAACCACTCTGAAATTTCACCTAATCCCACGGAGAATGGCCCATATCCCACAGCTGCAGATGCTGGTGTGGATGTGGAGAGAGGGGAACATTTTACACCGTTGGTAGAACTGCAGCCTCATACTTATGTGTCTTCGGAAAGAAATATGGAGACTCCTCAAAGGTCTCAAATTAGATCTCCCATTTGACCCGACAATCCCACTATTAGGCATTTACCCAGAAGAAAAAAAATAATTTTACCATTTGCACTAGATTGTTTACTGCAGCTCAATTTACAATCACCAGGATTAGGAAACAACCTAAATGCCCATCAACTCAGGAATGGATTAACAAATTCTGGTACATGCACACCAAGGAATACTATTCAGCCATAAAAACATGGTGGCTTCACATCTTTTGTAATATCCTGGATGGAGCTGAAACCCATTCTTCTTAGTAAAGTATCATCAGAGTGGAAAAGCAAACATCCAATACGCTCAATGCTAATATGAAGCCAGTAGATGATCCAATGCAGGCCCACATCGGAGAAAAACTCATGTCAATTCAAGTTGGGGGGAGGAAGTGGGGTTTGGGGTGCTCCCACTGAATGGGCACAGGGTGGGGGTTGGCACACTTTCTGTGTGTGGGACATAACCACAAGAGGGACTCTACCTAACAAAATCAAATATTTTGACCTGGTTGCTTGTACCCTCACGTTAACCTGAAATAAATTTACTTAAAATTAAAAAAAAAAAAAGAAGAAGACCAGGGAGGGGCAAATAAAAGTGGACAAAGGACTTGAATAGACATTATTCTAAAAAATATATACAAATGGAAAATAAAGTACCCCAAATGTTGCTTAACACCATTAATCATTAGGAAAATGCATATCCAAATCATAAAATGTCACTACGTACCCACTGGGATAGCTAAGATGCGGACAAATAAGAACCCTTGTCCTGGCTAGTGGGAAGAGACAGTGGTATAGTTGCTATGGAAAACAGTTTTGCAGTTTTTCAAAAAATGAGTCACAGAATTACCATGTGTTCTAGAATGCTATTCCTTAGGTATACAGTTAACAAGAATTGAAAACAGGTGTTCAAACACAAACTCTGCATATGAATATTCTTAGCAACATTATTCACAATAGACAAAAGCCTGTCAACTGATAAATGAGCAAACAAACTGTGATATATCTGTACAATGGAACATTATTCAGCGAAATAAAGGAATGAAGCACTTATAGATGGCATACTATGAATGAATCTTGAAAACAGCATGCTATGTGAAAGAAGCCAGAAACAAAAGGTCACATAGCGCATGCTTCTGTTTATATGCAATACCCAGAACAGGAAAGTCCACAGAGAAAGAGAGCACATTAGTACTCGCTGGAGGCTGGGGGCGGGGGGGGGGGGCAAAGAATGGGGAGCGACTGCTTAAGGCAGTGTTTCTCAACCTGTGGGCTGCGACCCCTTTTTATGAAAATACATTACAGCATTAGGGAGGTTGAGAAGCACTGGCTTAAGGGGTACAGGTTTCCTTCTGGGATGATGAAACTGTTTAACTAGAGAGTGGTAATGGATGTACAACATGGTAAACATACCATAAGCTACTAAACTGTACACTTTTAATGGTTACAATGGTGAGTTGTACATTATTTAGAATTTATCATTGGTGGGAATACACCTGTGGTGTATCTTACTAGAGTACATGTGAAACTTACTAAATGTAGAATACAAATGTCTTAACACAATAACTAAGAAAATGCCATGAAGGCTATGTTAACCAGTTTGATGAAAATATTTCAAATTGTATATAAAACCAGCACATTGTACCGCATGACTGCATTAATGTACACAGCTATGATTTGATAATAAAAAGAAAAATGGGTCCTAAAACACCTGCTTTCAGTTAATTTGGTCTTAGTAACATGACTGTGAGAACTGTACTTTAAACATGACTTGTCAAAAAAGACATACAAAAACAAAAAGTGAAATAATAACTTTTTGCAATATACTGAAACAGAAAAAATTTATCACCAGCAGACCTACTCTGTAAGAATTGTTAAAGAAGGTGTATCAAGCAAAAGGAATGTGATACCATATTGCAATTTATATCAGACAAAGGAATAAAGAGCACCAGGTAAGGTAACTGTTTAATTAAATATAATACCTTTTTCTCATATTATTGTATCTCTTTATAAGATTATCACTGTTTAAATAAATAGCACTGTAGTGTGGGGGTTTGTGTATAGATAAAATGTATGACAACAAGAGCACAAAAGCCTGCAGGGGACAAATGGAAGTATACTGCTGTAGTGTTCTTTTTTTTTTGAAACAGAGCCTCAAGCTGTCGCCCTGGGTAGAGTGCCATGGCATCACAGCTCCACAGCAACCTCCAACTCCTGAGTTTAAGTGATTCTCTTGCTTCAGCCTCCCAAGTAGCTGGGACCACAGGTGCCCACCACAATGCCTGGCTATTTTTTGGTAGCAGTTGTCATTGTTGTTTGGCAGGCCCAAGCTGGATTGAAACCTGCCAGCTCTGGTGTATGTGGCTGGCACCTTAGCCACTTGAGCCAAAGGTGCTGAGCCTGTTGTAATGTTCTTATACTATACATGTAGGGGTAAAACACCATTTGAAACTACATGGTGATTAAGTTAAAGATATATACTATAATCCAAAGGAACCATAGTAATAACAAAACAGAGTTACAGCTAGTAAGTAACAATGAGAAGCAGTGGAATGATAAAAATATTTAATTAATCCAAAAGAAGGCAGAAAAAAAGGGGGAAGGGAACACAGACTAAATGGTACCCAAAACAAAAATAGCAAGACAGTCTTAAACATATGATTTCAATAAACACATCACATATAAATGTTCTAGAAAAACTTCCAATCAAAAGTAGTATTTTGGGCCAGACGCAGTGGCTCATGTCTATAATCCTTTACTCCAGGAGGCTGAGGCAGGAGGATTGCTTGGGCTCAGGAGTTGGAGACCAGCCTGAAAAGAGCGATGGAGTTTCTACTAAAAATAGAAAAAATTAGCAGGGCCTTGTGGTGGGTGCCTATAGTCCCAGCTACTTGGGAGGCTTAGGCAGGAGGATTGCTTGAACCCAAGAGTTAGAGATTGCTGTGAGCTAGGGTGACTCCACAGCACTTTAGCCTGGGCAACAGAGGTAGATTCTAATCTCAAAAAAGAAAAAAAAAGTCTTATTTTGTTAGATTGGTTAAAGGTAGAAGCATGGGAAAATATATACCTTGCTAACACTAACCAAAAGTTGTGAAATTTTTACAGTGAGAACTAAAAAATAAAAGTACTGAGAGAAATTAAAGAACACTTACATAAAAGCAAAGATATAGTGTACTTATAGGTCAGAATATTTAATATTAAGATATTAATTTTTCTCATTTTATTTATGGATTCAAATCAATAACATCAAAATTATAGTCAGTTTTTTGGGTAGAAATCAACAAATTGATTTTAGAACTCAAATATAAAGAAATGCAATGAATATTCAAAAAGCTTCCAAAATGAACAGAGCTAGAAGACCAGTATCATCTGATTTCAAGATTACAAAGTCATAGTAATCAAGATGGTACGTTACTGACATGAAGACAAATAGATAACTAGAACAAAAAAGTGTCCAGAAATTAGACTCACACACATATGAATAACTGGTTTTCAACGAAGTTTTTTTTCAAGAAATAATGCCAGAATAGTTGGGTTTCAACAATGCAAATACCAACATGAATTCTAATCTATATTTTACATACTATACAAAAATTAACTACAAATGGATCAGACCTAAAACTATGAAATATATAGAAGAAAACACATAAAAACCCTTGTGACTCTGGGTTAGGCAAAGTATTTTAGATACAACACCAAAAACCCAACATAAAAGAACAAAAGAACAGAGTAATGAATGGGACATAAGGAAAATTTCTTCCAAACACACTGTTATTTCTTTAAGCTAACATTTGGCTCTAGTAAAAAAATAAAGCAAAAAACCCCAAAAGGCATTGTTAAGAGATGGAAAGACAAGCCAGAGATTGGTAAAAAACATTTACCAATCATATATCTGATAAAGAACTAGTTTCTAGAATATATAAATAATGGTAAAAATGCAATAAAAAGATGACAATTTGATAAAATGGATAAAAAATGTGAACTGCCATTTCTCCCAAGAAGATAAACAGAGGGTAAAGAAATGCAAATGAAAACATGCTCAATACCATTAGTCATGAGGGAAATGCAAAGTAAAACCACAAAGAAACCAAATAAACAGCTATCAGAACGTATAAAATTTAAAAAACTGACCACATCAAAGCAAGGATGTAATAGGAAATGGACATACATTTCATACACAACTGGTGGACATGTAAATGGTACAAACATTCTGGGAAACATCTTGGCAGTATCTTAAGATGTTAAATAGACACCTACCAGAGGATCCATCTATTCCGCTCCTAGGTATTTACCCAAGAGAAAGAAAAGTGCATGTTCATACAAAGACTTGTACATAGATGCTCATATCAGCTTTAGAAGTGACCCGATATCCATGAATGAATGAATGGGTAAGTGAACTGTGTTACATCTACACAATGAAATGTTACTCAGCAATGGAGAGAACGAAGCATGGATGAGATGAAACAATTGCTCAGAGTGAAAGAAGACATTTAAAAAATGCAGATATACTGTGTAATTCCTTTTATATAAAAATTTAGAAAATGCGTGTTAATGTACAGTAACTGAAAGGAAATCAGTGGCCGTGACAGGGAGGGTTTAGAGGAAGGGATTCTAAAGGCGCACAAGGAAATCTTTGAAGTGATAGGTTATATTTACTGTCTTCATTTTCGTGATAGTTGCATGGGTTACATACAGGTGTCAAAAGTTATATTATATTATACTTTAAACATACGCAGTTTAGTGTGTGTCAATTATACCTCAATAAAGCTGCTAGGAATTTTAGTTTTCATTTTGAGTATCACTCACGTAACTGTCATTTTGCAATTCATTTTTATATAACTTCAGACATAATCTGAATAGCATATAATTCAATGGCAATTCCAACCTCAGACCTAAATATCAAACCTATATGTAAATCTCACCCAGCTTCAAACATTATCAATGTTTTTGGATTCTTGTTTTATCTGTTGAGTTCTTCCCCCTTTCCTCATGGAGTATATATTTGTTTATTTTCCTCACAGAATTTTTTTTTTTTTTTTTGAGACAGAGTCTCAAGCTGTCGTCCTGGATAGAGTGACATGGTGTCATAGCTCACAGCAACCTCCAACTCTTGAATTCAAGTGATCCTTTTGTCTCAGTTTTTCTATTTTTAGTAGAGACAGAGTCTCACTTTTGCTCAGGCTGGTCTCAAACTTGCGAGCTCAAGCAATCCACCTGCCTTGGCCTCTGAGAATGCTGGGATTACAGGCGTGAGCCATCACACCTGGCCTCCTCACTGAATATTTTAAAGCAAATTCCAGGCATCGTGCCATTTCACATCATAAATATTTTAGCATTTGAGTCTTTTTCTCTATATAAACCATGACTTATTTTAAAACTGCTTTATACAAAGTTAATTATACTTTATTCCAAGAGCACTTACTATCTTATATTTCCCCCAATAATTTATATGGGAGTGTGGGCACATTTAGAAATTCTCACTTCAATTAACTGAAATGCTCAGTGAGGTAGTTTCTTTTTTAAAGTTATGTGAAGATATACATGTGTATATATATATATATACATTTTAATATTTTATGTAATTAAAATGTAATATTAAATATTTATTTTATTTCTAATAAAAACCTATCCTGATAGGTTATTAGAAATTAAAACCAGCATGAGGGATCAATACTATATTAGCAGGTGGTGCCCACAGCTCAGTGGCTAGGGAGCCAGCCACATACATCCAGGCTGAACCTGGCCCAGGCCAGCTAAATAGCAGTGACAACCGCAACAAAAAAAGTAGCCCAGGCTGGAGTGCTTTGAATTCCTGGGCTGAGGTAGTCCTCTGCCTCCCAAAGTGTGGCAATTACAGCATGAGTCACCATGCCTGGCCTGAACCTGATTTTCTGAGTTCATAACAAGTTAAGTATATTTAGTAGATAAAGAGATTTTTTCATTAAATGCAGAGGTAAAAAGCAAATCTATTTTGAAAATAATATGTTAGTGAAAAAACCTGAAGTAAAATGTCACCCAAATCTGCCAAACTTGTTTTGCCAGTTGATATTCTCAGAAATCAAAGCTTTGCCTGTCTGGTCTGCATTTATATGTAGTCTGGGCATTTAATCCCCCTTTTGTTCTTAGTTTTGCCATATACTATAAGTTATTATAAGGCCTTAACATGCAGTTAGTTTCATAAATTGTGAACTCATTTTGTACCAGCAAACAGCTTATTCTAAAACTGCTCAGAAAATAAACAAAGGAGTTACAAAGAATTGAAGTGAACATTGCGATTCTTTACACACGGCTCTTTTGTTCAAGCTATTTACCTCTTGGGAAAGCTGTGTTACTAGGTCCTTTTGATGTTCCAGGTCTTTTAAAATCAACGAGTTTTGTTTTTCTAACTGAAGCACTCTTCTTGCCAAGTGAACACTAGGAGAATGAAATGAGAAAATTCATGCTTAAAAAAGTGAAATGCTATATAAAATATTAAAAATGTGTTTGTGTGCTTAAGAACTGTTTCCTAGAAATACTTAAATATTAACAGAAAAAATATGGAGACAAATAATATTTTCAGATGCTAATAGTGGAAGAAGACCAAAATCCCCAAAACTCAGAATTTTAAAAAGTAACATTGAAATCTCCATCATATAACTGTGATATATTGATTACTGCAGTAACGGTTTTTAGTTCTTGCTATAAGAGTAGAAAGGTACATTATGATACTTGTTTGGAAAGACTACAAGATAGTAATTTACATCCTATCTCTACTTTTATAAAAATTTCCCAATTATAAACAAATTAGGAAATTAGCTGAAACATGATGAACAACAATAAATGTGTACTTTGAGAAGCATCAGTGTTTACCTCAAACAACATAATGCATTTATAATACAAAACAGAACTGAATAGGTTCTCTATTGAAAGAAGAGATGGAAAAGATGTATGAAACTTGGAGAATAGGGGGCAGTGCCTGTGACTCAGTGAGTAGGGCGCTGGCCCCATATACTGAGGGCGGTGGGTTCAAACCCAGCCCCAGTCAAACTGCAACAAACAAACAGCTGGACATTGTGGCAGGTGCCTATAGTCCCAGCTACTCAGGAGGCTGAGAAAAGAGAATCACTTGAACCCAGGAGTTGGAGGTTGCTGTGAGCTGCGACACCACAGCTCACTACTGAGGGTGATAAAGTGAGACTCTGTCTCTAAATAAAAAAAAAAAAAAAAAAACAAAGAAACTTGGAGAATAGCTATACTAAAGGCAAAGATTCTGTATTCCAAGAAATTACTCTCTCTGATGATTTGCATTACTATAATTTATTGTACTGGCCTTTAGTATTTAAAATCACATTTTCTACTTTTAAGAAACAATTCTAAGAAAAAAAAGATTCCGCTGTAGAATCATTTCTTCTAACAATTAATAGAAAAAGTACCCTCATTCTTTAAACAAATGCTAATAATGTTGCAAAGATATGTTGCTCCAAAGACTCTTTTTTGGTATTTCCAGTAACTTAACATTTTCACATTATCACATTTTCATGTTCTGTATTAGGTTAACCATTAACCTGTGAATTGTGGAATCCATGGAATCTAAGAAGACAGGATTATTTTATAATGACAGGAAGTAAGGTATCTTTACTCTAAACAAAGTTATAGGACAGAAACAATTCTATTGTATTTTATTATTTCCTAACATTAGATAAAAGGATGCAGACAAAACTCTGAAAATAATGTCATATTGTTAAATAACATACTACACATCTATTTCTTTCTTTCTTTCTTTTTTTTTTTTTGAGACAGAGCCTTAAGCTGTCCCCCTGGGTAGAGTACTGTGGCATCACAGCTCACAACAACCTCCACCTCTGGGCTCAAGTGAGTCTCCTGCCTCCGCCTCCCAAGTAGCTGGGACCACAGGCGTCAGCCACACTGCCTGGCTATTTTTTGGTTGCAGCCATCATTGTTGTTTGGCAGGTCTGGGCTGGATTCGAACCCACCACCTTAGGTGTATGTGGCTGGTGCCTTAGCCACTACACATCTATTTCTAAGAATTTATTATTTGATATGAAAAAAAAAGTTCTGGTAAAAGTTTACATAGTGAATTGAGTGGCTTTATTACAGATCTAAGATTCTATCCTGTCAATTAGTATGGGATTTTGCCTTAATAACTTGCTGAAGTTATAGATGGAAAATAAGACACACAGTTTCCATTTTTGAAAGACCATTCTCTTCTTAAATAACTGCTTTATTGATATAATTTCCTAATGTGCAACTTACATACCATAAAGTCCATCCATCTGGGGAACTGCAACATTCCACATTTTTTTTTTTTTTAGCATATTTAGAGTTGTGCAACTATCAGTATAATCTAATTTTAGAACATTTTCATTATCCTAAAAAGAAACTTTATGCCTATTGGCACTCATCCCCATCTTTCCCACCCCTCAACTCAGCCTTGGTGAACCACTAAACTGCTTTCTTTCTTTATAAATTTCTATGGTTTTAGCCAGGTGGTAGCCTGTGCCTGTAGTCCCAGCTACCCAGGAGGCTGAGGCAAGACGATTGCTTGGGCCCAAGAGTTGGAGGTTGGTGTGAGCTATGATGCCATGGTACTTTATCCAAGGCGACAGAGTAAGACTCTGTTTCCAAAATAAATAAATAAATAAATAACTAAATAAAATTTCTATGGTGTTTATAATTTTATGGCTACTGTGTTTTTCTTTTCCCATTATAAATATACTGAGTATTTCTAATATGACCCTTTACAAATAAGGCTTCATGTTAATTTTGTATGATACCTATATTTTAAATCTGTCAAGTCTATTAAATATTTACAAACATCAGTATTTTATATCATTAGCTCGGAAATTAGGTTTAAAGAAATGTGGAGTTATCTTTATTCATATTTTAATTCTTTTTTTCTCCCCCTCATATAATGTTACGTGTAAGTTTTTTCATTGTTTCTTTCCCCAGAACTTAGCTTTAGGTCTCCTAACATGATAATTTCTCAGTGAATGTATCTGGAAAGTATAGATCGTATGTGTGTAATACTCAGTACTGGACAATAAGCACAATGAGATGCAGTTACACAGAAATAAATTACAAATGGCAGGTATAGAAGGGAAAACAAAGCTATGCAAGCACGCAACGAGATACAGAAGTTACACACTACCAACATTCTGAAGAAGCTAACTTGAGGAATCAATTAACACTAGTAAATTGTTCATTTGGGCACTTGGGCTTCCTCAGTTCCAGGTGGTGGTGGGGAATGTCTACCGCCCCGCCCCACCGCTTAGTCTTTATCAGTCGTTCTCAAATGTTATCAGAAATCATCTTGGAATAGAGGTAATTCTTATGAAAATATAGATTCCCGGGCCCCATTCTAGAAATTCAGATTTAGTAGTCTGGGGTGGGACCTGAGAGCTTACATTTCTAACAAATGCTGGGGAATAATGATGCTGCTGGTTCTAGGACCACACTTCGAACACTACTGGCTTAGATCAGAGATTTTTAAATGCCTTAGATTGCAAACCACAGTGTGGTTGTGCTATCATAGGCGCATATGGCTCTGAAAACCCTTGGAATTTCCTGAATGATAGAGTGATAGGAGTGTCTTTTGTTCTAAGAGTCTTGGCAGACCCCTCAACAGCTTTAGAATGGGGGCTGGTCACCAGAAAGACCACACCTTTAGAAGGTTAGAAGGATGAAACTTTCCGTCTTATCCATCAACTTCTAGGGACGGGAAAGGCAGTGGAAATTATTTTAATAACCAAAGGCCAATAATTTAATTAAGCATTCCTATTCAGTAAAACCTCCATGAGTATCCCCAAAAGAAGGAGTTCTAGAAACTTCCAGATTGGTGAACACATTAAGGTACTGGGAGGCTGGTGCACCTGGAGAAGGCATGGAAGCCCATATCTCTTCCTCTGGCTGTTCTTAAGTTGTATCCTTTATAATAAACTGGTAACAAGAAGTAAAGCCCTTTCCTGAGTTCTGTAAGTCATTCTAGCAAATTATCAAACCTGCAGAAGAGGTCATGAGAACTCTGAATTTATAGCCAGGCAGCTGAAGACTTGCAACAGACATCTGGAGGGAAGGACAGTCCTATGATAATAAGCCCTTTATCTGTGGGCACTTGCTAAAGATAGTGTCAGATGGGAACTGAATTAATGGACGTCCAATTGGTGTCAAATAGTGAAAGTCGTATTGGAAAAGATACCACCACCTACTCCACAGCTGATTGGATAGGCAAACTCAAGAAATAAAAAAGTCTCTTGAAGATGGAGGTTGCTGTGAGCTGTGACGTCACAGCACTCTACTGAGGGCAACAAAGTGACACTCTGTCTTAAAAGGAAAAAAAAAAGGCTCGGCACCTGTGGCTCAAACAGCTAAGGCGCCAGCTCAGGCTCAACCCACACCTGAGCTGGTGGGTTTGAATCCAGCCTGGGCCCACCAAACAACAATGACAACTACAACCAAAAATAGCCAGGCATTGGGGTGGGTGCCTGTAATCCCAGCTACTTGTGAGGCGGAGGCAGGAGACTCGCTTGAGCTTAGGAGTTGGAGGTTGCTGTGAGCTGTGATGCCACAGTACTCTACCCAGGGTGACAGCTTGAGGCTCTGTCTCAAAAAAAATAATTAAAGTCTCATGCTCTCACCATCCTAATAGTCAGACCACTGTCACTTTTCTGGGGTGTATGTGTGCATGAATGTGCACACTGTGGGAATGGGGGTAGTACACTTGCCTCTGTCTCCGCTCTGTTACCCTCTTTTCCTTGTGTTTCCTTTTGTAATTTTATCTAATTCTGCAAGTGACTGAATTACAACACAAATTGAATTCCCAACCTTACAAAGATTTCTACTGTTAAACTGACTGCATTGGTTGAGAAGAATGGGATCATGAAAGTTGGAATAAGGACATGTGAAAAAAAAATAAATTGTTCATTTGGTTTGGGTGCTTTTTGTTTTGTTTAGGAGTTGCAGAATGCTCTCATGCAAATATGGTGATACTACTTACCAATAAAACTATCCTATGTAATAAAAGATGAATTCAAGAGATTCGTAGTGTGCTAGTGGTTAAGCTTTAACACCAGGACTATTTGCTTCTAAGAAGAATTTCCCTGATTTTGATTAGGGGATTCTGAGGAAAATCAATTCTAAATAGAAGGAAGGTATCTAATTTTTAAAATTTTGGATTAATAGGAGTACATATGATTAGGTTACATTGTTTACATTTGTTCGGTAGCATCAAGTTGTAGCTCAGTGCTTCACCCAGGAGGTGTGTCATATACTCCTACTCCTTTTAGGTGGGAGCTTACCAAGTACCCTCCTTCCCTTGGCTACTACTTGAATTTAATTGTTTTTCTTCCATGTGGGCCTGCAGTTGTTCATCTGCTAGTTTCAAAATAGTATTACACAAGGTTCTTGCTTTTCCATTCTTGAGATACTTTACTAAGGAGAATGTTCTTTAACTCTACTGAAGTAAATACAAAAGCCATCTTTTTTATGGCTGAACAGTATACAAGGGTGTGTGTGTGTGTGTGTATACACTACCCACAGTTTATTAATTCATCCATGGGTTGATAGGCATTTGGGTTATTTCCAAATCTTTGAGATTGTGAATTGCTATAAAGAAGGAAGGAAGAAAAAAGGAAGGACGGTATTTTTACTTGCTATATACTCTACAGTGCTTTCATTACTAGCTAACAGTAGAATTTTATTAAGAAAATTTTCCTAGGGACTGATGCTGACAGGAAGGACTGTGAATATTAGTATGAATGCTGACGTCATGTGTGGTGCATAATGTTATAATGTGGAAGACAGTGTGTACAACTGGTCCAATATAAAGGTATCGTGTTTTACAAATTTACTTCTAAGTCTGTTGTAAGGATCGTAGAACATGTTCCTTATAGAGATAACAGAAAGAGGGCTGTACTTGGAGAGGCCAGGCACCACAGCTTGAGGGCAGGAGTTTGAGACCGGTCTTGGCAACACAGTGAGACTCTAGCTCTACAAAAAAATTAAAAGATTAGCTGGCTCTGGTGGTGGTGCATGCTTATAGTCCTAGCTACTAGGGAGGCTGGGCTAGGAGGATCCTTGTGCCCAGGAGTTGGATGTTGTAGTAGGCTGTGATCATGCCACTGCACTCCAGCCTGGGTGACAGAACAAGATCCTGTAGCGGAAAAAAAAAAAAAAAATCAAAACAGTACTAAGGTTCTCAGGTTGCCCTAAAAACTCCATTTAGCTACTAATATAGTATCAAAGAAAAAAGGAAAATAAAAAAAGATCCATAATAAAAATAATATTATGAAATCTTTCATTAAAAGATATAGGACTTTTCAGTGTACAGATGGGTAAATTAAAAATAAGGAAAATGATAGTAGAATTTATTAAGATTAATTAAGGATATGAAACATATCAAGATTTAATAAAAAGAAATATCAATAAAATGTATTTAAGCTAAAGAATAGCAAAAACAAGAAATATAATAATTTTCATCATTTTAATGCCTGTAGTAAAACAAAAACTATAAAAGAAAATTAGCAATTTTTCTTTATGCTTATCAATGACTACAAAAAAGCAGGCTGAATTAGAAGAAACATACTCATTGATTCAAAAAGATATGCATGAATACTTTGTTTTTTTATTGTTGGGGAATCACTGAGGGTAATACTTTCTTTTTTTTTTTGAGACAGACCCTCAAGCTGTCCCCCTGGGTAGAGTGCCGTGGCATCACAGCTCACAGTAACCTCCAACTCCTGGGCTCAAGTGAGTCTCCTGTCTCCACCTCCCAAGTAGCTGGGACCACAGGCGCCCACCACAATGCCCGGCTATTTTTTTGGTTGCAGCCGTCATTGTTGTTTGGCGGGCCCGGGCTGGATTCAAACCTGCCACCTCAGGTGTATGTGGCTGGAGCCTTGGCCACTTGAGCCACAGGCCCCGAGCCAATACTTTCTTTTAATAAACATTTATCAAAACCTACAGTCTGCATAGACACTGGGACTACACAGTTTCTACATGGAGGATCTAACAGTCTACTGAGGAAGACAGGAAAATAAAAAAAATTTATTTTAGTGTGCTAAAAGGTCTGGAATGAAAACTAATACTGACTAATCTGGTGAAGAAGCAGAGAAGTAAGATTCTTGTTAGAGGAAAAAGCATAAGTAAAGGATGTTCTGGGGAAATTCTAAATAGTATGGTATGGATTGATAAGCTTATGGTGCACGGTGAGGGTTGAAGCTACAGAGATACATGCAGGAATAGGTGATGAAACCTTGTATGTCAAGCAGAGTTTGGATTTTATTCTGAAGTTGGTTAGGCACCACATGATCAGATCTGCACTTGAGAAAGAGTACTCTAGCTGTGGTTTCAGAAGGAAGACTGAGCCAATTACAAGGTTATGATCACAATCAACACCAGTGGTCTTCAAAAGTAGTCATGCATGAGATAGTCTGTTAAATTTATATATACGTTTATTTTTATGTCCTGTATCTTTAGTTTCTGTTTTCTGTGTTTTCATATCATTAGGTACATAATGAATTAGTCATACAATAGTACAATAGTACATGCATATAATCTAAAAATAAATATGAACATATATATACATATATGTATAAGTGCGTGCTCTAGATTTTTCCCAGTAGGGATTCATGTCAAAAAGCTTGGAGACCACTGTCTAGTTCAGCTTTATTCAATAGAAATATAATGTGAGCCACATATACAATTTAAACTATATTTAACATAGTACAAGGCCCTTACTTCATATGATATCATAAATTTACTTAAAAATAGATCAAAGACCTAAGTAAGAGCTAAAACTACAAACTTTCAGAAGAAAATGTGAGCAAATTTCCGTAAACTTGGATTTGGCAAAGGATTCTCAGATTTGGCACCAAAAGCAAAGCAACAAAAGAAAAATTAAATTGGACTACATCAAAATCTTAGGATTTGAAGAAACAGAAGGTCTTTTATAAAGTTCATTTACTCAATGATTAGAGACTTGAGTCCAGAAAAACTCTTAATGACAAATAACTCAATAAGAGCATTCACAACAGTGCCTGGTCCATAGAAAGCTCTAAATAATTACATACATACAGCTTTGCACTCTTTGAGCTGTGATTTCCTGAGCAAGTATTGAAATGATTGGGTCAAAACATATGTGCATTATAAATTTTCAGACATCCTTTGACAAATTTAAATTCTTATGAACAAAAATGAATAATTCTCAATGACAGGAATTTCTCTTTGTATTCTAATGTACCTTTGAGTAATACATGGTATAGAGGTATTTAGAAAATGACTATTGAGTAAAAATGACTATTGAGTACTTTATTACTTTTTTTGAGCCAGGGTCTCTATGTTGCCCAGGCTGGAGTACAGTGGCTATTCACAGGTGGGATCCCACTACTGATCAGCATGGGAGTTTTGACCTGCTCTGTTTCTGACCTGGGCTGGCTCTCCCCTCCTTAGGCAACCTGGTGGCCCCCTATTCCCGGGAGGTTGCCATATTGATGCTGAACTTAGTATGGACACCTGATTGGCGTAGTGCACTACAACCCAGAACTCCTGGACTCAAGAAATCCCGTCTCAGCCTCCTGAGTAGCTGGGACTACAGGTGCGCACCACCGCCTCCAGTTAAATGAAATTTATAGAAGACCTATTTCTTGACATCCTAACCAACACTGTGCATTGTCTATCTTTAAAAGTTTTGCTAACCTTATTGAAAAACAACAGAATTCTGTTTTAAATTACATTTCTTTGTGAAGTTAAACATCTTCTCATATGTTTATCAGAAATTTCTATTTCTTATTTAATTAACTGAACAACTGTGTCCTTTTCCTACCCACTTCAAATATTACCTAAATTATTAATTCTACTCAACCCCTAAATTATTTTAAAAGATCAGAAGAGGCTCGGCGCCTGTGGCTCAATGGGCTAAGGCGCCAGCCACATACACCTAAGGTAGCGGATTCGAATCCCCAGCCCGGGCCTGCCAAACAACAATGACAGCTGCAACCAAAAAATGGCCAGGCGTTGTGGCAGGCGCCTGTGGTCCCAGCTACTTGGGAGGCTGAGGCAGGAGATTCGCTTGAGTCCAGGAGTTGGAGGTTGCTGTGAGCTGTGATGCCATAGCACTCTACCCAGGGGGATAGCTTGAGGCTCTGTCTCAAAAAAAAAAAAAAAGAAAGAAAAGAAAAGATTCCTATAGGCATGCAATATTTCTGT